>CM033832.1:962902-985598 GCA_019677325.2 Pleurotus cornucopiae | reverse complement strand
ATCCTGTTCTCTTTGGATTCTCCCTCTGCTAGGTGAGCAGCTCTCCCATGTATTGTAGTTAGTCTTATTCATTATCTTTGGATTCTCCCTCTGCTAGGCTTGCGCTGTTGGCCATCTTGAGGTTGCCCTTACAGAAGGGAGAGGGACAGGGGAATAGGAGAAAATAGGAGTGTCCCCTTACAGTTGTGCCGATGTAGGGTCTGGAGACCCAGGGTGATGCTTGGTGAGATGATAGGGCCATCCTTGGATGAATCTGTAATGACAGTAGCAGATGTTTGCATATTTTCCGTTGGTTGCAACATGATGGTAGGCAGCGAGAGAATTGTGACAGAGTCAGTCTTTCGAATAGTAGCCCCTTTATGATAGGGGCTACTAAGTACTGACTCTCCTTGTTGAAGCTGAAGCGCTGCAGCTACTAAGGGCTACGTAATAAACTTCCTCACACTTTGTTCAAACCGAAGAACGGCACCCAGCCCTGGTTTTGCATTAACAAACGCTATACTGTAAGTCTACTTGGATATTTAGATATACCAGAAGTCATCCCTGTTGCGACTCAAGCCCATGCAGCCTTGATTATGTCCGAAGCCCTCTCAGCGATAATATAAACGGGAGCCTGAGTGTGCCCTCCTGGGATAATAGGCTGTTGAATGGTTCAATCAGTCAGCGCATCAACGTTGGAACGAGGACGAAGGCATACGAAGACAGAGCCGTCAACAATCCGCACACCGCGTGCCTTCTTGAGTAGCAACTTTCCATCGACAACACCCTTGTTCGGATCAGCATGTGCTGCGGCAGTGGAGAATGGGTGCTTGATGGTTGTGGCCCATTGGCGGACATATTCGACGATCCCGGCGTCCGTAGTGGTGTTCGCAGCGTCTGCGTAGATGCCTGTGACGTACCCGTCCCAAGCATGGGCGGCAGTGAAGCGCTGGGATGACTTGATGGCCTCTACCATCACGGCCATATCGAAGTCAGTGGCGAGAAGTTGGGGGTCAATTATTGGGTGAGCGAAGGGGTCAGACGATGCCAAAGTTATGGTGCCACCTGCATTGTTATACTGTTGGTTAACAAAGTGCGTTATGGCAGGATAACACTCACGAGATGTTGGCGAAACTACTACATTGATGATAGTCAAGTACGTTCCAGAAGTTGGAATTTGTTGGGACGTTGTGAAGAAGCCATTCTGCGCCCTCGATTGAGTGTCATTTCGGTAGCTACAAGTGACGGGCTTACACCATAGGCTTGCTCAAAATGAGGGGTCCTTGGTCCAGGAGTAGGATCACCGTAAGTCGCAAGGACCGAAGAGTTCTCAGGAAGTCGGAAATACGCCCTGAGTACAGTTTTAACCGTTTAGGAAGTGGTGTCCAACGTTGTAAAACCTACATGTGGTTGGAGACGCCGTTGGCTGCGATCCGACCTGAGCCTTGGGTCGTATACTCATTCATGGCATCGTCAAATGCAGGCTGCTCTCCCCGAAGAATGGGGTCCATGGTGTTGTTGCTATTCACCGACCACTGCAGTGGAACTATAGGCTATGACACGAAGTGAGAAGGATATTCCAGAGAATAGGAATCACACCAACATGGTCTTGAAGGTTCTTGCCGACTTCGGGGAGGTTGACAATAGGGTGAATGCCAACACTGTTCAGTTCACTTGGTTCTCCGATGCCGGAGAGCATGAGAATCTGGGGCGTGCCAACAGCACCGGCACTGAGGGTAAATGAGTCTCTGAACTCGACGCAATCGCGAAGTTAACCTACCTGAGGACAATCTCCTTCGATGCAGTAAGGTTGAACCGGGGTGCTTCATGTAATGATAGCATCAGTTGTCATATCAAATAATATCAGGGTGAAGTCATGAGCGAACCTGACGAGCTTCTTGCAAACTCTACACCACGGAACACAGGTAGACCATGCTCCGTACCCGTTTGGAACAATTTCGTGACCTGAGTCTGGTACAATAGATCGATGTTGTTGCGGGAATCGAGCGCTGGGGTGAGGAAAGCAGTCGCCGAGCTGCTACGAAGAGGGCCCTTGATGGTAGACTGCATCCACGCTGCAGGTGATCTTGTTAGGGCACACTACGTTGGCTCATGCATTGTGACACTCACAAACGCCGAGAGGATTGCCGGAATTGAAGTCCTCATTAAACGGGAACTCTGCAAGTTCCTGCGTAGTAGCGAGCACTCGGTCATCGATCTCAGTGAGGAATCCGGGAAGACTGGTTTGAAAGTAAGCACAGAGATTTAGGACATGACCAAGGTAAATACCTAGTAAACAAGGGACCTTCGTAACCGTGTAAGTTGGGAGTAAACTGGCCGCTCTCGTTATGCCCGTCATTCGGCGGGACATGATGTTCATTCTACATAAGTGGTGTGTTGTCAAATGACGAACCGACAATGTCGCCGAAGGAAACCTGCCTTGATAATGTATGGGAATAGGTTGTCCCAAGTCCAGCCATCGTCGCCTGCGATCTCCGCGAATTGGTTGTAGCCGTCGGATGCACAGCGAGTGTACACCATGTAATCTATAGCGGATTGAACGGTCATTATCGAGCACACTCATGAACATGAAGTTAACCTACTCGTCGAACTACTCCCTCCCAGAACGTATCCGCGAGGATAAGTCAGCACTTGGTTGTTCAACGCGCTTTGAGCAGTCGTAGTATAGTTCCAGTCGAACGACGTGTTAGGGGACGCCAAGGGACCCATGAAAGGAATTTTGATCAAGTCGGAATCGTAGCCCTCATTGCTGAAGCCGAGTTAAAACGACAGACAAGCGGGGGGCAATCGGCAACTGAGATATACCTTCTACCAGCTTCGATGACCAAGACCTTCCAAGCTGGGTTTTCCGACAGACGAGATGCAATGACGTTCCCAGCAGTACCCGCTACAACGCGGGACTTCAGACCAAAGGCTCACTGCGACGATGGGGAACAGCTTACCTCCTATAACGATGAAGTCATATTGAGTTCCCCGTAGTTCAGAGGGATCTTGGAACACAGCGCCGATGGTAGAACGGGTGAAGATCGAAAGGGCGAGCAACGCAAGGCCGCGAACAGGAATCATGTCTGAGAACCGATGCTTGAGCACTCTGACATACGAGCCCTTTTATATCTCGAATTCTGAGTGAATATGCCCAGCTCAGAAGTCTTAAAATAAAATGAATAGAATGATGCAGGAGCGGGCTCGACGCGTCGGGGTTGCCAAACGCTGGCCAAACATTTGGGGCTGCACGACCCACTACAGCACGCGGAGATGTTGCAGGGCGTAGCGATACCTGATCCGACGCGTCCTAGGAGAATGGAGTGGACGACCTCTGGTGTGCTCGAACGCACCGTTTTGGTAAACTGCGCAACGCAATGGTCAGAATACCCAACAAGGGTTGCCATCATGATCACAAATCACAAATCACTGATCGGACTGTACCTGGACCGTACAGCGTCTGTTTATTCAAGTCAATTGCGTATTCCCTTGAGCGAATGTGTTCCGCATCTTTCGTAGACCCTCGCAGATCCAGGGGCTCCTCGTCATAACCCACAAGCCTGGACCGATGGTGCATCCAGAAAGAGGCCGGTGTCTGTTCGGCCAATGCGCTCTGAAGATCTGAAGTGGCGCTCCGTGCGTTGCATCTTCCCATGTCGCCGGCTGAGAGCTAGCGAGTGACGGCGGTATGGGCTCATCTGCAGCGAAGGTGCGTAATTTCGGACACAAATGGCAAGTCCCAGAACAGAATGGGTTGCGACTGACCCTATTGCGCGCTGATCAGGCTGTCGGCGTTAGGATGCTGTTTGCCTTGCTTAGGTCGGTGATACGCGCGACGGCGGGTCGGGTTCCGCGGCGCGCTTGCAGGGAGACAGCGGCGTGTCTATACTTGGGTGTGCGTACACAGCACATTCGGCGGGATGCAACATGTACTCACGACCCAGCAGCCCCGAACGAACGATACGAGCGCAGGAGTTTGCTCTAATCAATAATAAATCAGCGGGCTTGCCGACAGGAGGCAAATCTCGGAATGCCGGTCCAAAGCGGTCTCCTGGACGACTGCAATTGAGTTGGATTGAATACATGCGATATGACGCGTACGAGCGCACAATGAGCCTAGCAATTTATTCACATATGCAGATTTGCCTGCGTGGAGTGAGTACTAAGCGGGCGAGCCAACGTATGGATGACTAGGCGCACCGTTGTCCTTCGATCGCAGTGCCGTCACCCGTCGGTACTCACTTACATGTTAGGCACCATCCAATAGGCACCATCCATCAGCAGCAATCTACTCTTCCTAAGTTTGAGGGTGTCAAGACAAACGATCCATACACAACTCCGTCTTGAAACATGAAAACTTTGACAGGGAACAAAGATTAGCCTGCATAAGCACATACGCGCCAACGGCCGTATCAAGTGGCCAACTCGTCATTGGATATCGAACATCGACGAGGGGAATGGACTTACAGAGACACAACGAACCCGCGGACTATCAACTCCTCTCACGCCGGTGCCTGCACGCCCACGTTCTCCATTCCGACCGTGCATTAACTCCATCTCACAAATAAACGAATAACGATAACCAATCAATGTCTACGTGCCATCCACCCCGAGCACCCCGCCGTGCCTACCCGCTGATCGTGAACCCCGCAACGTGCAGCACCGTCGCAAACTGCCAAAATACACAATCAGCAATCAGTCCATGTGCGCGCTCTCCGCACATTACCTGGACCTTCGCAATGGCCTTCACTTGCTCGAAGTCGTAGCCTTCGCGGTCACTCACATCACCGCTGTTGTGATACATAGGATCGGCGACTGCAAGCAAGCACGGACGGTCAGCGATCACTTGCAAGAGTTAGTGACTCACTCCATCCCGCGCGTTCAAACACCTGCGTGGACGCGAAGCCCTGCTCATGGAACGACTAGCAAAGCAGTTAGCACCAAGACCATGCCGCGTGCGGCGTGGAACGCACCTGGTGATCGCTGCAGCACGCCTTTGTGAAGCCGACCGTCAACTCCGGGCTGTATAGCGCAGACACGTTGGACACTAGTTGCACCACCGCCGGCGTACCAATCCTAAACAGCCCGTTACGCGACGCGCCGCCATACATTGTGCACGCACTCACGATTCTGGGAGGCCCAGCTGCAGGGGCTCGTTGGGGGCTCGGTAGGCGAGCATATCTGCCTGTATCATCATCGTCACATTCGCGCCCGCCGCCCTCAGCTCGTGTGCGTATGCCCGCGATCCCACGAGACCCTGCTCCTCACCAGCGAACGCGACCAACTCCACGTTTGTGTGGAATTTAACCTTCCTGCTCGCGATAGTTCGGGCGATCGAGAGAAGGGAGATTGTCCCCGACCCGTCGTCGTCTCCGCCTGGCGCACGCGTGTTGCCAAAGGATCCACGGCTATCGTAGTGAGCACCAAGGATGATGGTGGCATTCGTTTTCACGTCTGCATTATAGCGGCTATAAACGGCATTACTACCAAGTTGCTTGCAAGGGTTCACACGTACCATATGACATTCGGTGCGAAGCCTTGGGAGAATGCCTTGAGCGCGCAATGTGCTCCCGTCTCCTCGAAGCGATCTTTCAGCCACGCAGCCGCCACTCGGCTACCGTCTGCGAACGAGTGCCGGGAGACTATTCCGGATTTGCCATCTTCACCCGTGAGGAAACGAATGTCATTGCGCATCTGGGGTATTGAGATGCTGTTCACCGTGGCGGCAATATCTGGGCTGAATTTCAAGGACGACGTGATGTGCTTGATCCGCTTGACGGCATCGGTAGGAACTGGGTAAGAAGCTATCGGCGAAGACGGAAGCAACGCCGACTTCCACATGGGGGGAATGAGTGTGTCGAGCCGTCGGGCAATTTCGCGATTTACGTAGACGAGGGCAGAGGTATCCGAGCGGTAGAGAAGCGCACGATCCGATGTGCTTTCAAGGGGCAACTGGCTAGAGTCGTCGTAGTCACCCTTGGGCGATATTTGATAAATGAACGTGTCCAGCGCCCGGGGAAACGGGGGGTGCGACGATAAGAGCTCTTCGCTAGCTGGTGCTTGATAGACCCATGCTAAAACATCGTCTCGACTGGGGGTATAAGCAGCCAATGCTGCGTCCCCCCCACTCATATCAAATGGTGTGAGGCATTCGAGGTCTCCAAGGTACAGACTTCTGGTTGTTGCGTCCCCGTGGTTGTATATCCCGTAAAATTTGCTGGAAAGACAAGAATCATGAATCGAAGCTGGTTGGAGTGGTGCCAAAAGCAGACCAAGCGCGGCCGGGGTCATGACAGTCAAGAATCAAGATACGAAACGCGCCGGTCCGTCTGGATAACATTCTGAAATCACGTGATTACGCGTATCGCGTCGTCGCTAGAACTTGAACTTCAGACATCATATTCAAATTCAAATCCTTTACGTAGGCGAGGATATGGCTGAGCAACAGGCAGTCAATGCTCCGCCTCTTCTTCTACCAGAAGCTCTTGGATTCTCTCCTCAGCTTCTACTGGACGATATTATCAACATCGCCAATAATGCTGTCACGGACGCCGTCAACGGTTTAGAGGAATTTTTGCAGCGGTGGGCTGATGAACGTGCCAAGAAGGAAGGAGGCAGCGATACAACGAAGGAGTCCGAATGGGATCCAACCGGCGAGGTCGAGCAAGGCCTTGTCGCTTTCCAAACGTTGCTGGAGTACCATACTGACATCGCGTTCGACTTCTTCGAGGCTTGGTCGCTTCGAAACGTATTCGCTGTGCCGCCGGATTTGCCAATCGTGCTGCCCCACCAGGAAGGTCTCGACCTGACACAATCCCCCGAGAGGGAGAAGGAGCTCATGGACGAGATAGTAGAGTTAAGACTGCAACTGCAAGATGTGCGCCTCGCTTCTTGTCTCTCCCAGTACATCTCGCTGATGGATATCTTAGCAACGGCGTCTTGGAAGAGTGCTGACGCGTGCCGTACATGTTTCCCGAGCAGGGCGTCGTCGAGCTGAAAAACGGCGGGAGCGTCTGTCCTTCCTCCACGATCCTACGTTCGACACCATCGAGGGCCTTCCTCAGAAGTTGTTCGAATTGTATAAATCAGTGTCGGCACTGCCTGACCTTGATCCGGCAACACTCTCCTCGCTCACGCAGTATCGTCTTTCGGACCCTGGTAAACGACCTTGGGAAACCAGCAAAACCGGGTATCTCAATTGGGCAGTGTCTCAGCTACTCGTCCGTGCAAGGGAACGGAATGCGGCCGAGGGACGGCGCACTGGGCTTGACGAAGACAACGAGCGGGTACAAGAAGTTGGCTCTGCAGATCAACTGAAGGCTGCCATTGAAGCCATGGACCGTGTTCAAGCAAGCCTGGAGATGACCACTGATCTATCCTAGTTTAGTGATATTTATATGGATGTCGTATTGTATGTAGATTTGGATGATCTTTTGTATTTGTATACATACTTGTAGCAGCCTACCCTCACTTCCCTATATTTCGAACAGCTATATGAACGGACGGTTAGTGATTGGTCTACAGGGTTAAACACGGACTAACCTCGCCTTTGCCCGTCTTTTTCCTTAGTTCCAATAACTGCTCAGCTTGGCTTTTCCAGTCTTTCTCGACAAGAGCACCCAATCGTGCCCCCAGCGATGCCATCGTCATGTTTGGTACAATATATCTGTCCTTGGTTTAGAGAGAGCATCGTACTGTGACCGCACACTCACCTGTCAATCGGATGATCAAGTGCGTCTTTCACTGCCTTCCATAAACCTTCCCCATCGCCTTTCTTGACATTGTAAACGTAGGGTGGACTTTCGTACTTCAGGCCGTCATGTTGTGCCTCCCACTTTGACCGATCGTCTGGCTTCTTCTTGTCCCAATGCATGATTGGGTTGATAAAGGGAACGCCCATGCATAGCGCATCATATGGCGTGGGGCTTAAGACCGGCCGGCCAATGCCAATCAATACGCGGCTCATCCCCAAGTGTTCGTAAAATCTATGCTTCGGCATGACACCCATATTGTCGATACCCTCAGGCGGAGGCGAGAGAACCGAGGAGTCGTTCGAGAATCCAGCGACAAGCTGGATGGGAAAGGGAGGTACGAAAGATACGCCTTCCCAAGCAAAGTCCTTGCCAAAGAAATAATCGAGTCGCTTGCCGTAGACGAAACCTTGGTTGGGTCGTTCATCCATGGGCATGATCGGAATCTCCTTGCAAGCGCGTTCGACACTGTATCCTAGATATACGTTGTCTTTCGAATTTCCCGGACTGAGAAGCGGGAAGTTTTCTGGAGAAAGCGTCCATTGGTTACCCAGCGGGTGGCTGGAACCTGTCCAGAAATGCATCGCAAGCATCTTCCAAGCAGGTATTCCGAGTGGATGGTCTTTTGTCTTGGTGCATTGAGGGTCTTTGAAGCAACTTTCCGTGTCGGAGCCCTCGCTGATGATGATCTTGACTAGGTCGGGGTATTGCCTATAGGTACGGAGGAGCCCAGAGTTGTGTGGCGCGTAGACGGCGGTATATCCCATTTCCTTCAAAGACAAGAGCTGGAAGTATCTTCAATGAGTTCCCATGTGAAACGATATGGACGCCAAACGTACTATACTTATCGCCCTGTAGGATGTTAGATCTGAGGTGCTGAGAAGTCGAGGCGAAATCAATTACTCACCAAATATCCTCGCCTGAAGTATGACCTGCTATCGAGTCCTTGAAGTGCGGCGAGGATAACAGGACAATGCTAGTTTGGTTTTCTCCACACCCGCCATTAGCCAGACACTTGAATAAGGCATGCATGGTCTTGCTGTTTTCGTTCTCCCAATTATCCGTGCGGTTAGCCATACCTTCCGGCCAAAGATGGGAAACAACAGAGCCAACGTAGTTGCTGCTTGCCGATGATAGTGTCTTCCTAAGCGAATATCCCGAGAACACGTCGATTGTGTACAGGACCGTACTTATGAATAGCAATGCGGCGGCGCATAATAAAATGTACGCCGAACGTTTGTACCAAGGAGGACTAGTTGGCGGTAAATGGCGTTAGGCGGGTCCTTTGATAGGCCGTGGTTTCCACAGTTGACTCACCGTTTAGGCCTGTCGCGATATGCGTTGTGCTCGCCCGGAAGAAGGAGTTCGTAGGCTGGATCGGTTTCTTCGTTGCCCTCTGGCTCGTGCTCGTGTTCGCCCCGCCAGTGCATTGTATGGTCCATAAATTTAGAGTAGAATGTGGTTGGCTGACACGCGGATGTCGTTGCGGAAGCGACGAATTCGGTCACATCTGCCCCCTATTTCCCCTATCTCCACCACAACGTTCCAGGAAGTATCTACCTGTCAGTCGGCGCTTCCTCGTGTTTGAGGGTCTATTTCACCCTTTCCCTGCCAGTGTACTAGAGTCTACGTCAATTTCGAAGGATGGTCAGTCATAATAAAGTGGAGGTTTACCGCCACCGTGGAAAACTCACAACCCTCGCCATCACAGGTCAAGCAGCATCACGGTATGAAACTGCTCAGGTCTAAGAATACAAAGACTTGAGGGAAAGAAATATAACATAGCCTTGGCATAGCCCATTTGAAGGAACCACTGTTTGTCGAATTTTCTTCCGTAACTAGTATCTTGTAAGAGTGTATTCTGGGCTACCAATGGACGGGAACAACACACTAGCATCAACATAAATAAGTGCAGTACTACCACAAATGCAAGAACCATTGATGGCTAATGCACTGAAGGGGTCGAACGAAAAGCACTCGAAATTCGGCGAATTAGCTAACTGTCATAAGCAGGCGGGGGAGCGTCACCCAACACGTCGCTCCGAGCGCTGGTGGCTACCGAAGTGCTTGGGGCATGTGTCAGGTGGATGCCACCTTTCATCCCCAGTGATGGCCCAACAGCTGTCGAGTTCACTGGGGCAGGAAAGTAGCTCGAAGCACCATCTCCCATCGATGGCGAGCTCAGACTGGCAGTAGTTCCCCCTCCGATGTGTGATGGAGCATATGTTAACGACGCAGGATCCCATAGTTGAGCAGGATCGAACTCCTGCTGCGGCGTGCGGGTCATAGAGGATCGGATGGGCAAATCACTTCTTGTATCAGACTGATTTGAGGGTATTATGGGTGGGACGAAAGGGTGTACTTGATGTTCAGCCATTTGCCCTTTGTAATGTAGGAGTCGGTAATGAGAACGTGACTGTTGATAGCAACGGAGCGCACTCACCCATTGCTTGAGTCTTTGTGCGACGCCTGGTAAACCACCATGTCAAGATCAACAGGATCGCCAATAAAGCGAGGCCTCCGACCACACCTCCCACAATTGCTCCGATGTTGGTATTCGACGACGACGACGAACCGGAACCCACATCTACGGTCGCAGTCTCAGTATTAGAAGATGTGGCGGACGACGTAGCGGGCTGGGACGTCGGCTGAGTCGTAGTTGACGTAACTGGAGGCGCTGTGACGGCAAGGAAGTCGATGAAAATGCGGCTTCCGGCATCTGCAGAGCGTCCCACCAGTGTATGTGGCATGTTTGGAAGGGTGGGGGATTGGTAGAACAATTGTTGGTATAACACTCCTTGAACAGGCCTTCCCCTGAATACCACAGGTGTGGTGCCATCGAGCTCGTAGGTGGAGTTGGGACTGCGGCCCTCGCTGTCTACTCAGCCAACGTTGTCAGTGAAAATAGGTCTTCGCGTAGAAAATGCACCATGGGACCCTCACCGAGGTTGTCTATCGTCCCAAAGACACTCACAGAAGTACCTAGAACCCGTCAATGCTGAGGACCCGACCAATCTGCAAAGTTGAATCAATCTCACCTACAAATGAGAATGTGAAGGATGCTCCGGCTGTGAACGTGTAGTGTGTTGTTTGATTGTACTCGTTGCCACCTCCCAATTGTTCCCATCCTGCAGAATATCGGACTCGAGCATCGGCATCGTCCACAAGATAGGTGTTGGGGTCAGACATTGCCGTGAAACTTGCATGGCACGATCCAAACGCCAACAGCTCGTCGACCCTGAGTTCGATTATCAGCGCCAGAGATTATTGAGAGTCTATTGTATACTCCATATCCTGCGCAGTTGAGAAGTGAGTGAATAATTCACTATCGCCACATTCAATATCGCGTACTCACACTCTGATGGATTTATCTTCCAAAAGCTTTTCATCGGCGCTGAAACACACACAAGTGCGAGCGGCGCATCTACGCGGAGCGCACACAATGACAACAACCAAATCATAAATGGTCACTCGGATGGCCTATTCCCCTTCGATAACCGCCATGACGCCGAATCCCAATTCCTCGTCGTGTCTCCTGAAAAGCCAGTGTCAGTCTCGCAACGCACCGTCGTTTCGGCCAAAGGTGATGGGACTACCCCGAGGGTGGCCTGGAAGCCTGGCTGGTGGTCTTGGGATCTTTTCTAGTCTATTTCTCATCCTTCGGCATCATCAACAGTGTTGGCACTTTCCAAGCAAGAAGCTCATCCTACTAAGTCATCGCTCGAGCTGAAGTGCCTGTTGTCTGTAGGAATTCTATGTTCGTGAATACCTTTCGAGTTACTCGCCTACCGCCATTGCAATCATCGGGTCTCTTCAAATCACTCTGCTATATGTGATGGGCATCATTATTGGGCCAAGATTTGACGCAAAGGGATTCAAGGTGCGTACCGCCCTGTCTCCCTGCTGTCTCGTATTCACGCTGTTCAGTATCTGTACCCGATTGGGGCAGCAGGAAGCGTGCAACAATTTCCGTCTCAGGTTAGGTTTCTAGATTCCTTTTGACAGGAATCCTCCTGTTGTAGGGTGTCCTCCTGGGTATATCGGTCGGGTTCGGGTACTACCCTGCCTTGTCACTCGTTGGGCATTATTTCAGTCGCCGACGAGCTCTCGCGATGGGGATCGTCGCGGCGGGGAGCAGCGCAGGAGGCGTCTGCCTCCCTATTATGTTCACTAAACTGTTCAAATCCATTGGGTTTGGTACGCTCGGTGCTCAGTTATCTAGAGACATTATTGACCCTTAGTTTTGATTTCGAATAGCCTGGTCAGCGAGAGTTGCTGCTTTAATCATGCTGCGAGTATATAATTTTCATTGGGAATCCTCCTCGCCAATCATTTGCTTCGCAACGACTGATACTTATGTTTCATTTATAGGTGCTGTTACTCAATGACCATGCTCGTATCCAGAACCAGATCACCACCTAAACCGCTCGAGGATACGTCATCTGATTGATTTCGGCGGCTGCCAGGACCCGCGGTACTCCGTACTAGCTGTCGGTTGCGTACTGGTCAACCTAGGGCTGTACTCTCCGTACTATTATATTGGTAGGTGCATGATGTCTTTCAATTTCAGAGCCATAACTAGCTTGCAGAGCCCTACGCAGTGGAATACGGCATTTCCAATGCTGTACTTCCGTACTTATTGTCAATGACCAATGGATTATCCTTCTTTGGTAGAATCTTGTTTGTATCCTTACCATGTCTCCTTCTCAGACACCAAATACCAAATCGCATTGAGTTAGGCGGACAACTCGCGGATCGATACGGGCGTCTCAACGTCTTATGCCCAGCGACAGTCCTGTCCGGCTTACTCTACCTCGTGCTGTGGCTTCCCTCAACAGGTGCTGCATCGTTGATCGTTTTTGCGTGTACATACGGTATGTTCCGCCTTGACTTTGATATGCAAATCAATGACCACTTCACTGCACAGGCTTCTTCTCCGCAGTCTTCATACTACCCACAGCTTTTGCAACGTTGGTTATCAGGGAAACGTTCGTGAGGCATGGCACAAAGGAAGAATATCACAACGTTGTCACATTCGCAGTATGTTCTGTGAAGTCGCTAAAGGACATGTGACTGATTGGGGTTACAGGGTGCTATGGTCCTTGTTGAAAAACTGCTGTGAAACGTCTGAGCTGGGTTGGAAGCCTGCGTGAACACTGTCGAGAAATCTGCACACCCTGCAGATCTGCCTACCCAATTCTACCCAATTCTGTCGTCACCCCACACCTGCGTCATGTCCACGATCCATCGCGGTCTAAGCGGAAACCGCTCCCCCACTCGTGAATGAGTAGCAACACTCAGAACACTCACCTAACCCGATGTATGGAAACATGGAACTTTGTGCGGCCCTCAAGTACGACTGCTGGAGGTAGTTCAAATATATCATCGCAAGTATTATTTCTTTACACGGGTCGAATCATCATCACGCGGGAAGACTCTCATGCCCACCACCCTTTACCGTGAGGCTCGTGCTGTTCAAGCTGCGGCTCTTCACCTTACGATCAATGAACTAGATTCTGTACGTATGGGATAAGGTATTGGTCGGCGGGATTCTAGCAGCCTCTGTACGTCCATGCCTCACGTTCTCTTCCCTGCTTGCTTTCGAGTATAAATATTTTTCAGGCCACTGTGCTAAACAGGCAAGAGCCTCTCCATATACTACCCACTGCATGTGGTCATGAGCTCATACATTACTGCGTTTGTCTACCATTACTGCTACCCCTCGACCTATGGCCAATGCACGGCCATTTTGGTTGGATTCGCCATGTTGAAGGTCATCTTATTCTGCGTCAACTACCTCAAAGCTCGTCAGCAGTTTCCTGGGCCACCGGTTGCCAGTATATGGTCCGGAAATCTACTAGACACAATGAATGACGATGTCCACGAAAGGTGGAGGGACTGGCATCGACAATATGGTCCGGTATACCAAACAGTACGCATCCTCCTTTATGAATCTTGGAGCGGAAGGCTAATGGTACACTCAGTGGAACAGTATTTTATCTCGGGTTATTTACATCGGTGATCCCGCGCTGATCAGTCGAATTGCCAATAGTAATTGGCCAAAATTCCCGGCCCAGTACGCCGGCTTCACACCTCTGAGCGGCTCAGCTCTCTTCGCGCAAATGGATCAGGAGCGCTGGAAGAGACAGAGGAAGGCACTCGCTCCTGCGTTTCAACCGGTCGTTGTCCATGATCAATACTCCTCTTTGCAAAGTCATATACTCGTCAGTGTTTTGTGACTAAGTCAGGCAGGAGGATTCAGGGATACACTTTTTGTAGGTGCTGATCGAAGTTATCGACAGAGCTACCAAGACTGGTTCAGTGATCAATCTCGCATCGCTCCACGTCCTACTCACTCTCGACTTCGTTGGAGAGGTGGCCTTTGGTACGAAGTTGAACGCCATACAGGATGGCGAGGACTGCAGAATCCTCCAGATTTTCCACGACGTCTTACCAGAACTCATGAAGTGCGGCCTATTCCCACTTCGTGCGAAGGTTCCTGTATTGGAGAGTACCAGGCGGATGCATCGGAGCATAAAAGAGCTACGGACCATGGGATATACCGCTGTCTCGAATGCCAGGTCGGACGAGAAGGCTGGCTCCGATTCCGGAAGCAAGCGTATTTTTGAGATTCTCGCACAGTATGTTACATGATACGTTTATTTCCGATTAATGGGCTTATGTTGGAAACAGACAGCGGGGCGAAGATGGTGCTTACCTGTTCACTGCTGAAGAACTAGTTGATAACTATGGTGCGTTGAAAGTTGACATGCATTCAACACCCATGGATGACCGCTGCCCCGTACAGTTACATTTCTGGTAGCAGGGGGGGATCCAACGGCCCACACTATGACCTTCGCTGTCAACGAAACTGTAGGTCTAGATATCCTTGCATCGAGGCCTAGCCCCTAGGGACCCACCGCGTCCTTTCCCAGCTGAAGAAGCCACACGTCCTTGCAAAGCTACGAGCAGAGCTCGACGAAGTACTCCCAAGTGACTGTGAAGTACCAACAATAGAACAAGTCTCCAGGCTCAAGTACCTTCATCTCGTCATCAAGGAGACGCTCCGATACAACGGCCCTGGCTTCGGAACGTTCAGATATACCCCAAAGGACGTCGAAATCAACGGAATAACGATTCCGGCGAATACTACTCTCGCTCTTTGGAATCCTCAAGGTAACCGATAAAACTTTTGCATCAGGCGGGTGCTATGAGTCTGCTTCTAATATGTTCACAGTTCACAGGGACCCTACCCTATGGGGAGCGGATGTAGACGAGTTCAATCCGGAGCGATGGAGCCAAAGTTCGCGTCTAACCCTCCCTCCTGGCTCCTATTTCCCGTTTTCATACGGACCACGAAAATGCCTCGGTTAGTGTATAAACAGCAGTAGAACCTGATGACTTACGGCCCCGTTGTACAGGAGAAGGATTGGCCATGTTGGAGATGTCTTTGACCCTAGCGACACTCTTCAAAAGATATGACTTCTCGTTCCAGGAGGGATTTTCTATGGAATTCTTGCCCTCGTTCACTTTGTGTTCTAAGAACGGGCTACCCGTGAAAGCGCGCCTGCGCGGGTGAATGTCGATACGGTTGCGTCAGATTTAGTACGACAGTGACTTTCGCTATAAGTATAGCATTGTGTAGCACTGACGGACTTCGGTCACTTAGGTATAGATGAATCTATTTATCTACCAAAATACATCCTAAGCATCACGATGATATATCACGTCAATCTGAACCAGCATTAGAAGCCAGCGGAATCACGGAGCGTCTTGACAAGGACATCATTCGAATCACCGCCCGCCTCCCACATCGCGAAACCCCGAAGCTGCTTCACCTTGATAAACATGCCCTTCATTTGGAACGACCGTTTATCGTCAAATGAAATCATGACCTCGTTGGCGGTATCGTAAACATATGACTACAACGTTGCTGTATCAGCGTCAAATCATACAATTATCGAAAGCTTACGGTTTGACTACACGAATCGAAACGGTATGGCACACCAGGCTTTGGCGTCCCATCGGCATTGAGGAGCTTGGCCTGGACAATGCCCCAGAAATTGAAGTTCCCTCCAGGTCCACTAGTATTACCACACTCGTCCACGCCAGCTGGGTCGTCCCACTTATCCCCTGTAGGTGGCTGGGATTTGTCAAAGGGCGGGTAGGCGGCTAGTTTCGTAGTGCTGCCTAGTTCAAAGGCTTGGGCACGCCGAACGCGGAAGGAATGTCCGTACGCGGGAACGCCGAGGACAATCTGATTCAAAGGCATACCAGCGGCCGACCATGCTACAATAGCGGAGGTTGCTGATCCGGCTCTATTTCCTGGGGCGGCACAGGAGTCGAAGAGAGGCGCGTTTGGGCCAACGGTGGGCGACCACGAGCCCCATATATCGTAGTTCATGATGGCAATGTAGTCCAAGACTTTGCTAAACGCAGACACATCAGTAGAGGGTGTACCATCTGCAGACGCGAAAGGCGTGATCGAGACTGCAGCGCTGAGGAGCATATTTTTTGCCGAAGGGTCACGGCGAAGTTCTTGGAGGAAGGCTAGGAAATTGGGGGTGTCAGAGGGTGATATAGTATTGCAACCAATGCCCTGTCGACCAGGGTATTCCCAACTGTAGAGAAACCGGATTGTTAAGATAGCTGAACTGCCAAGGATTGAAGACATACTCAAAGTCGACACCGTCAAGGTTGTACTTCTTCACAAAATTTACCACAGCCTTGGCAAACGCTTTCCGGCTCTGAGCGTTGGCAACGGCGGTTGAGAAATATCTTGAGCCGGTCCATCCGCCAATGGCGATCAAGGGACGAACGTTCTAAAGAACAGTGAGCATGATTGGGGACGAAATCGAACTAAACTCACATTATTCCTGGCTTGCTTAACGAAATCTGGCAATACACCAGGATTAGAGCCTTCCAGACTAAGCCCGCCGTCCTTTGTGACGATGCTACGACGAAGTGAGAAATGCGATCAATAAGGATCAGAGGTAGCATCTCTCACGCAAATGAGTACGCCATCTCAGTGTATTGAGACCAATTGATCTTGCTAACGGGGTAACCTTGGTCGGCGTGCCATCCTGCAAACCAAGCGGTGGCTACCTTTTTCGTTGCCAGAGGGACAGTCCCGCCATTGACGATGCTGCTGAGGAGAAAGATGGGGAGCCCTATAAGAGCCCAGGGGACATAGACTGTGCGCATGGATAGGATAAAGGCGCGATGGCGTAGAATGGGAGCGGGTAGATGGGAAGAGGGAAAGAGCAGCAAGGTCACGAATTCACGAACCCGCGCTTTTATAGAGCCATCCAAGTTAGTGAGTCTCTGATGATGCTCGAGCTTCGATCACATCCGAAGAAACACATCACGCTTCTTTCCTGGATGCGCATTTATACCAAGGCTCCGCCGTCGTAAGGATCCGCATTTCACGTAGTTACACACTGCCAGAATGTCTTCAGGATAGTCGCAGCTGCTTCGGCACTTCAGCTTCCACTTCGATGTTCACGGATTGGGCGTGTTTGGCATCACCAGGGACACGACGCGTGAACAAGCGTGCTGAGGGTTTCATCTGGATCGCGTATCTTCTGATTCACCGGCATGAACTTTTGGAACATGGGCGAAGCGCTTGTGGCTAAACGTCGTGCTCACCACCAGGCTGCCCTTGGGCTCGACGAACCAGCAGTCATGGCAAGCTGCCATGGAACAGGGAGCAAGCGTCCCCAATTTCCGCCCGAGTAAGGCCGTGTATGCGAGGTAATTCAGTAGCAGGAAAGACGAGAATCTCACAGTGCTGCGGCAATGCAAGGAGCTCACGGTGGTCAAGCGGAAGGAGCTCGACGAGCGCATGAGTGTATATGTTCCCACGGTCAGTTAACCTAATTGTTACTGTACGGGTGGACATTTCGTACTTCGTCAAAGTGGCTCAGTACACTGACCGCGGTGGATGCATTTGATCATCTCTTGAGCGACATCCAATCCCTCAGTATATGCGCCGTGTAGGAAACCTGCCATCGTTGGATAAATGGCAAGCAATAACGTAAGCCCAGACGTACCGAAGTACTTGAAACTCGTCGCCTCGCCGGCAAACCAAAGCCTTCCCCGTCCGCCGACACCAACGCTGGCGCGGAGGTTATCATGATGGTCGCGCGTAAAGGAGGCTGGCCAATTGGAATACGATCCTCTGTACAGCGGATCAGAGTGCCAGCGAGGGAAAAAGAAATCAGAAGGTGGTGGAATATCTGTCTTCGGGAACATGGAACGCAGGACGCCCATCACTTCGAATTGAACTTGTCGGTCAGGAAGAGCCTCGATACGCTCGCTGTATTGGCCCTTTAGCGTGCAAGGGTCAGCCAGCAGATGGGGTAGACTGCATGTGCGGACGCACAGTGACTGTAACGAACAAGATTCCCGAGCCCTGAAGAAACTTTGGATGGTCGAGGCTCTGCCAGACAGGATAGCGTCCCCTTTCTTTGTCGGCGTATAAGCCCATCTGTGGTATAGGGCTTCAGGGTCAGAGGTGGCAGAAGGAAAGAGAAGTAGATTCGCCTCCGTGTCAAACCAAAACTTGTGCGCAAATTTTAGGAATATCTTAGTATACGTAGTCATTGTCATAGACTGAATCGCTTCCATTTTCCAATCTTTATCGTAAACGGCAGTGTGAGCTATAATTTGTGCACAGAAGGCGGACATCGTACCAGGTAGCTCAGGATCGAACTCGACATCGTCATTTTGAAGCACACCCCAGCTGAACGTACAGAGCACGTAGTCGCCCGAAATCAATGTCCCGTTTGCGAGTGTCACTTGTACACCTGAATGCCCGTATCTGACGATTTTCACCGTCGAGTTCAGCAACAAGTGGGAAGGTCGCAAAAATGCCTTCGCTTCTTCGGTTATGATAGTTTTGAAGCCGCGCTGATCGATGGAAAGTCGGTTTTCGTCGGAGAAGCCGCCTTGGTCGGTGTCAAATGTGAAGTTGTTATTCTGATACAACGAAAGTGAGTCAAGGCTAAACACATCCTGGAACACCCTCACCAATCCTGCAGCTACCAAGGAGCTTCCTGAGGGAGTATCTCCGTACTCCCAATCAAAGTTCCAGTCTGAGCATGTAGATTAAACCCTTGGGGAAAGAGTACAGGACTGAAAGCTTAAACTTACATTCAGCTGCCCTAGCATGGTGAGATTGAGGTTTCGCTCCCACAAGAGAATATCCCGCACGCGCGTTCAAGTCGACAAGATTGCCGGCCACTCTCTCGCCTAGTGTTGTGTTCAGCTGGTCGAAATTATGCTGCCTGAACTTGGGCAGACGTACCCGCTAGTTCGGTTATTTTGCCTAGATTGTCTGTCGCATCGTCGACGACGTCGGTATAATTCACAGGACCCGCTTCATCGTAGGTTACTAAAGAGAGCCTTTCGTAACATACGCGAGTGCTGAGGGCGCCGAACTCACTGATGCTCGAGTAGTCGTTGAACACGGTCCTGACATTATGCTTCTTCGCCAGGTCCCAGATAGGATTGGACGGTCCGTCCCCCACTTGAGTTCCTTGCACCCAATTCGCGCCTAGTTCGATAGTCGTGTCGTTCCCAAAAGTATGCGAGCGGAGCCGCCCGCCGATTTCGTCCCGCGCCTCGATTATCAGGAAGTTGTCGAGGCCATTTTGATGAAGCGTTCGTGCCGCGATGATGCCTGCGACGCCGCCCCCGAGAATCAGGATCCGTGGATTGGACTGCGCTGAGTCGCGGTTAGTGGTATCTCTTTGCGAGAACGCCTGCACGCCTGCACTAAGGGAGACGAGGCAGAATGTCAATAGCGCCAGTCCCTGCAGCATGGGCGATAACGCTGCCATTCAAGTACCACAGCCGGAAGGTAGATCCTAGACAGGGCAGAGTCGCGATCAACTTAGAGGGCGAGTTCATCCCTCGTTTTTCGTCCCCTTTATGCTCCTCAGGCCCATCACTTCTTCAAGGCCGGAAGAGCCCATGACCATGAGGACATCTGCTAAATTTGACACGGTGAGCGTCGAGAAGCATGACATAACAATGATAGATAACTCACCAATAACCTGAACGAAAACGTACACGCTTTTGCCCGTTGTATAAGCTGTACTAGAGTCCGGCCTTGCGCCCGATCTCGTAGCAGTCGACGACTCACCTCCGCCACCGCCGCACTCACAATATCGGTGTGGCACTGCTGACAATACTCAAGTACGCGCCGGAACGGCTGCTTGTCCTTCTAGGAATCATCGCATATCGCTTGACATCGCTCGCTGAGGACTGAGATGTTGATGGTATCAGTCCAGTAGTGTTCTCACGGTCCAGAGAAACATGCTGCGATGAGGCTCGGGTCACAATCAAACCATGAATCCGGGCAGAGCGCTGAGGTACGGACTTTGTTCATAGTAGAGTTTGATGCTCCTGATGGCGGACTCATGGGGCGAATGTTTATTTTCAGAGACAATATTACAATTTGGACATCTTGCAGTCAACGACGGGTACTACCGACGACGAGTGCCGTTTAGGCGTTCTTGGCCAAATATGCCTCGTATTGCTTGGGCGTGAAGGTTTTCTGGAACGGATTTATTTGCGGATCATCGCCAGTGCATCGTTTTTGAGGTACGTACCTGCGAGAATGCGTGCATTTGCGCTATCTCTTTCTTCAGCAAGTCATTGACTATCACCAGAGCTTGTCAGCATAATACACGCTAAATAAGGTGGATCAGAATCTCTTTACCCCAACGATGGCGTGCCAGCGTTGTTTTCCCTTCGAAAGCCTACTCGTTGCAAACTGTGAGTGACCTTGAACCACGAACTTCCGTGACGACGCACCTCACTAACGAGGATGATGGCATAGTTCTCCCCGCATCCATTTGACTGATCCTCGATTTCGAGGTGCGTCACAGGCAGGGCGCCTCGAATAACGGCCTCCAAAACATTTGTATCAACAGCCATGATGTGGGATGCGACTGAAGGACGATCTGATAAGATGGCTGACATTTATCTGATTAGATATGTTTTGCTTCCATCTCTATTTTTGGACTCGGTGGGTATTCTGTTCAACCGTGGGTGTTATCTTGCATCTGATCCTATCGCGAGCAAGGCTGATATCGGCAACAGCAATGTCTTCCCCAGAGTATCCTGAGTTATACGCCGCCGCGCATAATTTCCCTGCAATAGACAACCACGCTCACCCGTTGTTGAAGGACAAGCATCGCCACGCTCTACCCTTCGAAGGCCTCATTTCGGAGGCCGAAGGGGAGGCGCAACAAGATTCTGTATACACGGTAGCTTGCCTACGTGCCACTCATCAACTCAGCGAATTGTATAAACTCGATCCAAACACCACGACATGGAGTGATATCAAAGCAGCTAGGGATAAGATAGGTTACGAGGAGCTCTGCGAAACCTGCTTCAAGCCAACCGGAATTCGATGTATCTTGATCGACGACGGCCTAGTCAGCACGAGCAACAAGCTATTGGCGGAGGAGTATCATTGGCACGATCGGTTCACACCGTCCCCCTCAAAGCGTTTGGTGAGAGTTGAAGCGGTGGCGGAGGTGAGTCGCTGCTTGACGTCTGTTCTATTTATGTACTCATTAAGCTCGTTGATTGGCAGGAAATTCTCAAGGAAGTGATCATACCTCATCTCTCTACAGATCACCTACAAGTCACGCCCATCCTTGATGCTTTCAAGAGTAGATTGTCGGAGACGCTAACCGCATGCGCTCACGACCCTAATGTCGTCGGCTTCAAGTCGATTGTTTGCTATCGCACCGGTCTTGACGTCTCGACGTTCTCCCCGCCTGCCAGTCTAAAGTTCTCCCTACTCGATATATTCAAGGTGTACAAAGACGAAGGGAAAATCCGACTCGCGCATAAGGCACTCAACGATCACGTCGTACGGACTGCCTTGGAAGTTTCTACGATGCACCGCAAACCTGGTAAGCAATTACTCGAACCTCGATATGTATGACCTATCCGACCACAGTGCAATTCCATACTGGACTGGGTGATAACGATATCACTCTTGTCAATGCTTCGCCGTCCAAGCTGCAACCGATCATCAAGGCTTTCCCCGATGCGACATTCGTACTCCTACACTCGGCGTATCCGTTCACTCGCGAAGCCGGCTATCTGACAGCTGTCTACTCAAATGTCTTCCTAGACTTCGGCGAGGTGCAAAGCTTTTCTTCTCGTTTCTTCCTTGGCGAATAGCCTGTTCAGAGAATCTCCCAAAGGTCTTTCCGTTTGTCTCCGGGCATGGCCAGCGAGCGATCATACAACAAGTCCTAGAACTGTGTCCCACGAACAAGATTCTATGGTCTAGTATGTATATCTCTAGATTCTCCTGCCCATAACTAATACAAGAGCCGTAGCGGATGGGCATTGGTGGCCAGAATCCTTTTACCTTGGTACTATCCAGGCGCGCCAGGCTCTATATGAAGCCCTCGCTGATGTCGTCAGACACAAGGAAATCACCGAGGCACAGGCTGTACAGATCGTTCAGAACGCTCTGTTCCACAATGCTAATAGGGTGTACGCTTTGGGATTGGAGCCGGGAATATCTGCGTGAGGCCCTAGTCGCACACACAATACTTGATACCCGGGACAACGATGAAGGGAATTACTGTGGTAGAATCACATTCTCAAAGAATCTTCGCCGAAGTTAAGCCGCTGCTCTTCGACCTCTTCTTCGAACAAGAAATCCTATGTCAGCCGGTCTTTAGAGGGCTGGGGTACCTTTGACCAGCCGGACGTTCGCATTCCTTTCAGGTATCGAGTCTGCGGCACTGACTGAGGGCTTGAGTATGACAGAATCTTGCTCAGTGCGCGTTGCTCACAACGTGCACTGATCGCTAACTTTCTCCTACTTCGGCGCTAAGTAGAATGTCATTATTTAGAATAACTCTCAGATGCTCTTATCTGAGTTAGCAAAGAAAGTATCTTTTCTATAGATTAGATAACGCAGA
>CM033832.1:788821-962132 GCA_019677325.2 Pleurotus cornucopiae | reverse complement strand
CTCAGATAAGAGCATCTGAGAGTTATTCTAAATAATGACATTCTACTTAGCGCCGAAGTAGGAGAAAGTTAGCGATCAGTGCACGTTGTGGCTGACGGGCAATCTTCAAGAGTTTGCTAGATAAATGGAGAACTCATATCCACGAGTTCTTTCAGGTACGTTTCCCAACAAAGATGCACTACTAGCGACAGTTCGGGTGGTAGTTTTTTTGCAGGAAACCTTCACACCCAAGCCAAGCCCAAGCAACACGAGCCATACCTAGCTAAGAACACTTAATTGACTGCAGTCGTCGCTTAGTATCGCGACCGTCTTTGGCCAGCAAAATTTTCGTATGCAATAAACACTCATAGCAGCATCCAAAAGTCTGCCCCACTTGGCCGCAAGATTTCTCCTGGTACCGATCCACTTCAACTAGTACTACCCGCGATCCGCCGCTAGAATAGCTAATAGTCGAAGTTATAACACGGACTCTGTGGCGCTTCTTTCAAGTCTGGTCGCCAGTGATCTACCAGTAATCATGCCAAGCCTTGTAGCCTTGGTTCGCGGGTGAGTCTTCTATCGATGTGCCCTTCGTAGAAAAGGAAAATATGCCATGTATGCTTTTCACTAGAGCTATGCCCTTCATTATTATGCCATGCTCCTCGGACTTTCACCGTACGCCCGACCATGGACTATCCTGGCATTTGGGGTGTATAAAATGGATAGCTTTCTATACAGTGGGGAACGAACTTGCCCTCGAATCCGACGGCGACCTTACTCTTCACATCCCACCTACTGTATTTTTGGGATGGTTGGGATATCTTCCATGCTGCGAGGGCTGGCAGTATTACCATTCTGCGTCGTCACCCTCAGTGTAGAAGTGCTGGCGCTCCCGCAAGCCAATTCCAACCCGGGCGTTAAATCCAATGCAAGAATCCTCATTCTTGGGGGTGGCGTCGCAGGTATCACTGCAGCCCGAACGCTGTACTGCAACGGTCTCCATAACTTTCTGATAATCGAGGCTCGAGATGAAATTGGCGGCCGACTCCGCTCGCATACTTTCGGGGATGGTACGACCATTGAATTAGGCGCGAATTGGGTGCAGGGAACTCAAGCAGGGGACGGACCGTCCAATCCTATCTGGGACCTGGCTCGGAAGCATAAGGTCAGGACTGTGTTCAATGACTACTCGAGCATCGGTGACTCTGGCGGTCTCAGCCCTCAGGTGTTATTCTAACTTATCCTATTGATAGCAACCCACGATGGATCGGGTCTTGTGAATTATACCAACCTTGTTGACAATGCAACAGATAATTTGGACAAAATCACCGAACTGGCGGGTGCGTCTGCTCGACACCAGGGAATAATTTGATCTGACAGTATACGACACTAGGCAAGAGAGTGGCGGACAATCTCGTCGACTTGAGTGCTCGAGCCGGATATTCTCTCGTAGGAGCGAAACCTCAATCACCCCATGATAAGGTTGCGGAGTGTAAGCTGGAGATCTCACTATATATTTGCTTGCAAAACTCATTCCGCGTGTTTTAGATTTCAATTTTGATTGGGAATACGGGGATACCCCTTCAGCGAGCTCTTTGGCAGCCACTGGGTTGGTGAGGGTGTCTCAAGGTACCGTCACTCATTCCCCCCGTTGATCAAAATCGTGATTGCACATAGGTGGCTTCTCCGACGAAGCCCGACTTTCCATTGATCAACGTGGCTTCAAGGTCATCATAACTGAAGAAGCAAAGGAATTTCTGCGGCCTTCTCAATTACTACTATCCTCGACAGTCAGAACCATCGGGTATACGCATTCGGGTGTGCGGGTCACTCTGGCTAACGGGACATGGATTTCTGGTGATTATGTGCTCTGTACGTTCAGTTTGGGCATGCTTCAAAATGACGATGTCAAGTTTGAGCCTGATCTACCCGGTGCGATGTTCGTCCTCTGTGTGAGGGGTTGGCTAACAATCCCATTTGCGACAAAGATTGGAAGATGGAAGCTATCCAATCTATGTCCATGACTACGTACACCAAAGTATTCCTGCAATTCTCGCGCAAGTTTTGGTTTGACACTGAGGCGAGTTTACCATCCTCTCCTCTCAAAAGGCCTGTCTCTTATTAGACTCCAGATGGGACTTTATGCTGACAAGGAAAGAGGACGCTATCCCGTATGGCAGAGCCTCGATCATCCAAAATTTCTCAACGGCTCAGGTATCCTATTCGTTACGGTTACGGTGCGGCCTCACCTTCTACCCTTCGCATCTTCTTGCTGACCTTTACTCACCAAAGGGCCAATACAGCGAGCGTATCGAGGCTCTTCCGGACCAACAGGTACAGTCAGAGGTGATGGGGGTCTTGCACTCTATGTTTCCGAAGACCGATATTCCATCACCTTCTGATTTCTTTTTCCCTCGCTGGCACTCCGATCCGCTGTACAGAGGATCATATTCCAATTGGCCAGCTTCCTTTACTTGCGAGCACCACGATAACCTCCGCGCAAGCATTGGCTGCGGTGGACGCAAAAGGCTTTGGTTTGCTGGCGAGGCAACGAGTTTGGGGTACTTTGGTACGTTCAGCTTTCTGATATTACCTGTCATCTATTCAACAAAGGCAGGGTTTCTTCACGGCGCATACATGGAAGGGTTGAGTGTCACTCAGGAAATGATTGCATGCATTCGTCATGGCAAGTGCGCGGGCCAGAGGTCACTTTGACGAAGCACCCATATGGTAATCAGCAGGTTTTGTTGGTTACAATACACGCCCTCACGTCGTACATTGAACTCCATCTTACGCTCATCGATCATCGACCATGAACTATTTGCACCATCCTAACATCTCGTAGCTACTGGGCGGACTCTCATGACCGCACAGTTGGCGACTTGAGGAATCGTTCGTGTACTTCGACGGAATCAAATAATGTCCTCGCAGGTTGTTGGCACCAAATACACGTTGATATTGTCACAACACTTACTATACCATCGTTGCCTCATCTGGGGGAAACTTGCAAACATGGAATCAAATTGGAGAAGGCGTCAGAAAATGCAGATATAATTTATATGGAATAGAAAAACATAGAGGCAAGCTTGAAAGAAAAGTTATGCCGGATACTGTGTCACTTCGATGATAAATCAGAAACTATAAGCTCGCTCTTCTCCATTTTCTCACTTTGGGTCAGGGTAAAAAGATGTACTACAGTACCCATGATATCCAAATGAGTAAAACGCCAATGCGCATCGAAGCTTTGTTCAGACGCTTCTTCTACGAAGTTTTGAGGGAGATAGGGGTAAAAAGTACCTGGACACTGTGGGGATTGAACCCACGGCCTCATGCATTCACGGAGCTCGGAGATGGTCAGCGCCCGTCTAATAGCCAGTGGATAACGAGCTCATACACATGATGTGTATGAGCCAGATGTCAGTGAGCATGGTATGATGGTGGGGACTGGTCAGGTGACAGGGTCGCTCCACGAGATACAGTGTCGCTTCGCGAGAGAATGAGCAAAGCACGCTGCGCGGCCAGTCGCAAAAGCTCCTGGCGCAGCTGCAGCGCGCTTCGATCCGACAAAGCAGGCGCGCTACCACTGTGCTAAGTGCCCCTTCTTCAGGTCTTCCTACGCTAAAGTAAGAGCTTTGACATTGTTTAACAAGGGTTAGGGTTAGTCACCGCTAGCCTGTACCAGGAGTTGTGCACTATTTCAAGGTATGCCAAGTTTCACTTGTCTTTTCTACCTGTCTCACCTTTTGAATTCAGGTTCCTGCATCCTCTTGTGCCCGCCATTTTCTTTTCTTGGATAAGGTACGTACATGTACTGGACCATGGTACGCTTACTTAATGCATCATCCAAGTTGCAAGTGCCCGTGCTATAGCTGGTGGATGTGAGCCAGAGCCAGTACAGCCTTAGCCAGTGGAAACTAATGCATGTATGTCCCATTGTCGTTGCACACAGCCCATGGATCACTATCATCATGATAACCAACATGTGTCCACGACAAGTGCAGAATATGGCAAACGTGGACATGTCATGAATGTGTGTGATATTGAACATGAATAACTAGTTGTGCGTCACATATAGGTACTCACTCCTCCTCATCCTTGCCCTCATCCTCGTCCTCGTCCTCCCCCTTCCCTTTAGCAATAGCCTTGACATAGCTAGACATATTGCTTGGGAATGTGGTAACAAACTGGTCAACTCATTGCACAATTGGAAGTTGTGTGATTGCAACCATGATTGAGATAAGAACTTTCCGATTGACTGCTTCGTGCCTTGCCGTCACTGGTATGACTACCATTTCATCCTTGTAAGGGGACACTCCTATTTTCTCCTATTCCCCCTGTTCCCCTCCCTTCCTCCTCATTCCTTTCTCCTTTCCTTCATCACACGGACTCTTACCTACATCCCTTTCATTTCCTTTCATTCCCTTTAGTTCCCTTACCTTTCCACTTCCCTTCCACTCACTCCTTTCGCATCCGAGTCACGTCCGGTGACTCCGGAGTCTTCCCGCAACTCGGACTCGCTCGGACTCGTCTATACACTTCAGGGCTCGTCCGGGCTACCTCTATCCCCCTTTCCCACTTTGTTACTCTTCACCCTTCCTTCCCCAGGTCGCTGGCACGACTCCTGTACATTCCCCTTCCACTTCATTATCACATGCCCCCTCGTACCTTGTGATATTCGTTYGGACTTGTGGCTGGTGTACTGTACAGTTATCCTTCATTCCTCCCACGCTACTACAGTATATACTTYGCTTCCTRGCATGGAGAATCCYTATYCTGTTCTCTTTGGATTCTCCCTCTGCTAGGTGAGCAGCTCTCTCATGTATTGTAGTTAGWCTTATTCATMWYTTTGGATTCTCCCTCTGCTAGGCCTGCACTGTTGGCCATCTTGAGGTTGCCCTTACAATCCTCCCCATCTTCCCTTGAAATAATGATCTCCTCTGTTTCCACTCCATCTGCTAGCTCTTCGACCACTTTATCAAAATCTTTCGAACGGCTGATGGCCTTGTACTTGCCATGTCCCATTATATCCCAAAAGGGATCCAGCAACACAGCACATCCAAACTGTAAAGAAACACTCTTCAAACTCAGAACTGATGATGTCTAGCTACTCACCTTGTTATAAAGATTCCAAACGACCTTTCTGGCATTGATGATTCATCCATGCTTGTTGATAAACTTCTGTCGTGCTGTTGTGTACACTTTCTTCAACTGCCTAATTTCTTCCTCCTTTTCCATGAGCGCCTCATCAGCTTCAAGGTTCTCTTCATTGCCTCTCATTGCCTCCATATTCTCATAGTCTCTCTGCGTTGACCTGAGATTGTCCATCAAGACTTCTCCTTCCACCGTCGCTCCAAATATTTCCGAGTGGTATTCCGATTTCCACTGTTTCCCTCTTTGTTGACAGTAATCAATCCAATTAACCCTCCCCTTCACATATGGATTCCAAAGAGAGTCTGCCTTGTCTTGCGACGCAAAAGCCACATAGCCACACAACAACCTCTGAAGTGCTTTATTCTCTTCCTTCACTGATACAGCTCGGATGCACGGCTTGAGAACTTGGCTTAGCGCTTACTTGGGTGTTACCAGAGGACTCTCAGTACTGATGATGACAATGAACTGTTGTTCTGACTTTGATGGCTGTTGGGTAACCATGAATTAGAATTTGATGCTGTATATGACGCTGCGAGTAACACACCATATCAGGATGATCCCCTACATCTATTGCTTGACTAGAATCTCCAGTGTTTGTCTCAGAATCTAGGGTCCTGTCAGTCAAGAGAGAACATTTGATTTACCATGTAATTGGCGCACCTACTGCCGTGGGCACCTTTCCCAATGCAATGCTCAGAGCTTCCCAGCTACTGTCAAGGCTCTTGGAGAGTGCTTGCAATCACTTCACTCGGATGGCTTTCTGCGCATCCGTAGCATCTTCTGGAAGGGGTGTTGTATACCTCTCTGTTGTGGCCTTCAAGACGGTCATAAGTTGATTGTACATATTTGCGAAGGAAGACTGGAGACTTGTGGAAGTAAGTGAAGGTGCTCCCCTGAGTGCCACTCGTGTGTGCCAGCCTATATCATGTGACCGTGACTTACCTCCAGAATCTGAATCACCCTCAGGCGACTGTGTCTCTTTCCTTCCCTCACTCATTCTCTCCCCCATCCACTTTGTTCAACATGCCCAAAGTAAAGTCAGGACTTCGTAAACTGCTCAAGAAGAGTGCCAATCAGCCTGGCACTGCAGACAACTCCTCTGGCTTACTTACGACAGCTAGTGCAAGTGGGAAGGAAAACCAGACTTCCAAGCTTCCTAGGAAACACGACTTTGGGGCTCAGCTTGACGCTTTATTTGCAACTTCTAATGACATGACCAACAACTTTGCCCAGAACTTCAATCACTTACATTTCCGACCACTGGCTCCTCCTACAATGGCAATGCGTGACCATGCTCGTGTTCTCTGGCTGGCCTTCCAAACTAAAGTTCTGGGGTCCAGGGAAGCAGCAGAGGCAACACTGGAAACCGATGCACCACTTCCAAATATTAACCAAATAAAGCAGTTCGTGTTCTATGCAGCGGTAACTGGATCATCAAGGCTAGGTATACTGGGTGTTACTGAATGGAGCTTTAAAACAATGAAGACTTTTGTGAGCGCATTATGGGGCATGGTAAAGTGGGCATTATTAACACGCATATATAATATTAATTTGGGACTAGCTTCGTAGACATGGCGTACAAGTACCAACACGTAAAGATCACGACCAACTTAATCAAGTAAGCTTGTCACCTTCACCTTCCATGACACTGGTTGCTGATAATCTCAGGCCATCCAAGAGTGGGCAAAGAAAGACCGTAAAATAAATACTCAAGCTCACTCCAAGCAAAGTATACATGAACAGGATCTTGTCAAGATCTTAACACTGTGTTTACTTCCGACAACAACATCTATTGCCAAGAACTTTATGGTGCGTGTATTCCCTGCCAGTGTAGCTACTGCCGGTATCTGAATTATCTGCTTAGCGAATACAGTTAATGGCACTCCTTGCGTTTACATATCAACAGGGTACTCGTATTGGGTCCCTCGTTGAGGCAGCTCAGTATGAGGGCACTGGTCAGTGTCTGAAATGGGGGGTAGGTCGTTTCATGCTATCCATCACTACCCATGCAGTCAACACTGGTTACTAGGATATCGAGTTTGTTGTCTTTGGGTGGGATGAAAACATTGGCCTTGCGGTGCAATCCTTCATCAAGCTACAGTGGAATAAAGGTCAACGGATGGTAGACTCGGATTTGTACATTATATTTCTTCTACAGTGACTCAATCTCATGGGCATATAGCATACAAACATCCTCTAGATCACTTGCCCGGACAAATATCCACGTTGATGTCCAGCTAATGCTTCTAGCCCTTGGCATAACAAGGGAAGTCTTCGAGACCGATGTACTGGCAATGCATAAGGATCACCCTGCTGGCCAGATGCCCATCACTCTCAAGGTTAAAGCATCTGCCAGAGATAAACCTGTTTGGCTGTCAGGAGACGAGAGGAAGGCATTGTAAGGGGACACTCCTATTTTCTCCTATTCCCCCTGTCCCCCTCCCTTCCTCCTCGTTCCTTTCTCCTTTCTTTCATTCCACGGACTCTTACATACATCCCTTTCGTTCCCTTTCCTTTCCGTACACTTTCCGCCCCCTCCTTTCGCATCCGAGCCACGTCCGGTGACTCCGGAGTCTTCCCGAACTTCGGACTCGCTCAGACTCTTCTACACACTTCGGGGCTCCTCTGGGCTACCTCTACACTCTTTCCCCACTTCATTACTCTTCGCCCTTACTTCCCCAGGTCGCTGGCACGACTCCTGTACATTCCCCTTCCACTTCATTATCACATGCCCCCTCGTACCTTGTGATATTCGTTCGGACTTGTGGCTGGTGTACTGTACAGTTATCCTTCATTCCTCCCACGCTACTACAGTATATACTTCGCTTCCTAGCATGGAGAATCCYTATYCTGTTCTCTTTGGATTCTCCCTCTGCTAGGTGAGCAGCTCTCTCATGTATTGTAGTTARWCTTATTCATATCTTTGGATTCTCCCTCTGCTAGGCTTGCGCTGTCGGCCATCTTGAGGTTGCCCTTACAGGCATGGACAGCAGCAGGTGCTTCAAAGCTGCTAAGGAAGCAGACCAAGAAACTTGGCTGGAAGGGTAAAGTGGTCCCTTCCATGAATTCAACACACTGAAGTGTCCTTTCCCTAGATGCTACGTTTAGATCCTGCAGATACGCATTTGCCTGAGGCTTATCTGGGCAGATCTCAGAAGTAAGCACATCTGCTCTACTCGACATAAGCATTGCTAACTTTTGTATAACCTTGGGATAGTCAAACCTCAAGTATTTGATGGGCCATGGTATCAATACGGACTTGGCCTATACGACATATCAAGTGCCAGATCGCCCTGTGGATGTGGTGTCTTCACATTATGCTGATGAGGGAGGTGAATTCCTTGATATCGTTGACCTTCATTCATCAGTAGCATGGCATCGAACAGAAGACAACACGAACAATATCCTACAAGAGACTCTCAAGGACGACATTCTATTAAATCAGGCCATCAAAGCATATACCAGTGCTGAGGAAAAGGTTTTGAAACACTTTGGGTCGAGAACATGGAGTCTAGATGAAAGTGTACGCTACCTTTAGCCTTTCAGAGAATGTTCCTTGACTAACATGCAACAAAGCTACATGATGATGAAGATGTCTAGGCAAGCAATGATGCTATGCTTTGGCATTGGTATAGGTGCAAGTATGCATCAATTATATTAATACTACATACCTACACCCATACTCCGATGTTTTTGACCTTTTAGGATGGTCTACTACCTCTCAAACCAGCGGTATTAGCTATACCTGCCTAACTGATGGTCACATTTGCGACTTTTTCAACTTTTGGATTTTCCCACAGTCACTAATTCTAATGATCAAGATCATTCACTATGCTCATATACTATGAACCACTACAAATCTCACTGATAACATTAGAACATTTTCTAATGAACCTATATCTGGCTTTCTAATGGGCGCATTTTTGACTTTTGAACTTTCCCACAGTCAGTATAAACAGTGTTAACATATACAGTAATTGTTGGTCAAATGTTAATCACTTACCACGTTGGGTGTTAACACCTGCAATAGTAGATAGTCATATGTTAATATCTAACTGTGAACAGTGTTAACTTCTATAGTCATTGCTGGTTAGGTGTCAACTACTATCCACAGTCAATACTGGTTGAATGTTGACTACTGTCTTGTAGCAAGCTGTTAACACATACAACAGTAAATGTTTTAGTGTTAATATGCATCTATAGGTAAATGTTAACGTGTACAGTATTCAATAGTTTAGTGTTAATATCCATCTATATGTTGATGTTAACATGCACAGTAATAAATGATTGGGTGTTAACATGTACAATAATAAATGGCTAGGTGTTAACATACATTTATAGGAAGATGTTAACATTTTACAACAATAAATGGCCAGGTGTTAACATGCCTCTATAGGAAGATGTTGACATTTTACAGTAATGAATGATTGGCTGTTAACATGAATCTGTAGGTAGATGTTAACACTGTACAGTAATAAATGATTGGCTTTTAACATGGATCTATAGGTAGATGTTAACATGTACAATGATAAATAGTTGGATGTTAACATGGATTCATGCACCAGTGTTAACACATATCATAGTAGATGATTCAGTGTTAATATACATCTACCAGTCAATGTTAACACATAGCAGCATAGATGGTACAGTGTTAACACTCATCCATAAGGTATGTCCATATATGGCTAGCGCAGTGTTAACACACACAGAAATGCATGTTAAAGGGTTAACTACTAACATCTGGAAAGATGTTAACACCATCATATATTGCTGTATAGGTGTTAACATTTATCTAGATGTTAACACATTCATGTCTTATGGGCCATTGTTAAACCCATAAGTACAGTAATAGGTGGTACAGTATTAACAATACTATCCTCTATTACTGCCCCAATGTACCACCCTTAATCATTGGAATACTCCCAATATCTGAGAGCAACACGGCGCCTAGCCTGGCAAAGATCGAGGAGAAACTTCTCAAGATCCTTATTGTTGATGCACCTACTCCCCTCAACATTATTTCCCTTGGGTTGGATGGAACTGTGGTTGAGCGTAAGGCCTGCCATCTTCTGATCCAATCTGGCTTCACCGCAGTCGAGTATGTTGACATCCCGCACCCCAACACAGCTGATGGTCCCCTGAGGATCGAAATTCTCCGTATAGGCACACATCGTCTCACAATCATTCAAGACTCAAAGCATTTCCAAAAGACCTGCTGCAATAATATCTTCACTGGTGCTAGACAGCTAGTACTTGGGAACTATCTCGTCTACTATGAACAGGTACGATTGATGGCTCACAGTCAGGAGCACTCCCCACTCTATCTACGTGACGTCGATAAACTAGACTGCCAGGACGATCACGCTGCAGCAAGGCTCTTCTCTGCAGCGAATATCCAGCACGCCATAGAATGTGGTCACACTGCACTAGCAATCTTTCTGTTTATCTTTGGTGAGGCCTACAACACTTACCAGAGCTGCACAATCAGCCATCCTCAGCGCATCCATATGGTTCTCCACGCATACTTCTTCAAGACGATCTGGAAGGGATTTCTTGCAGATAATGGATATCCGCTCACACATCACTACCTCTCACAGGAAGCTGACGACATATTAGATATCCTCGTAAACGGCCTTCTTGCTTTAATCATTATCCACCGCAACTACCTCTCCTCACCCTTTCCGCTGCTACCTTGGACGCATGGCTCTGAAGCAAATGAGCACGTATTTGGGCTACTTCATAGCATGATCCCCGAATTCACAGTCGTCAATGTGGTCCAAGTCATTCCAAAGCTCGACATACGTTTAATGGCTGCTTGCAGCCGTAAGATCGAAATATCAAAGCTTCGCCACGGCGGTGCTGGCTATGCACAGTCATTTCGACGGCAGCGGTACTGACATGGCAGCCCTATCTCACTTTCCACTGCAGGAAGTCTTTAAGCAAGTAGCTGGCACTGCGTGGATCAAGGCCAATGCCATCTGGGAAGTACTTGGATATTTCAGGGGCTCGACACCGTCCCTTTCTCGCATCCCCGTCGTTGATCCTGACCTAGACATTGATGACAGCTTGGATGAAGAAGACGATTCAGCACAGCACACCGTCTCAGATCGGCAAATACTCAAGGATGCCTTACATGCGGCCTTTGTTGCATCTGTGGCACCAGACCGTCCAGATCTCACGGGGGGGACTGAAGCTATGCTCAACGAATGCGGGCTAGCTGCAGCAGCCCTCAATATACGTGATCTTGCATCCTTGTGAGTACAATAACTGATTCATTTGTTACATCCTCCTGACTACACGATTAAATTTATTAATTAGGGAAGAGCTTCCAGATGAAGATCCTACATCATTATCAACGATTCAAGGAGCTCTTGGGCCCATCCTAGCAGCGATCTCAGCACTGGGTCCTGCAGGTCAGGCTGCTGTGGACGAGCTTTTGCAGGAGGCAGCAGCGCAACATGGCCCAGTACATGCCGAAACCATCGAAGATGCAGATGTCCCCCTCAAGTCAGCTATATCTCATATATCCCAGTACAATCTCAGCGTCCTTGTGGATGAACGCCGAGCACATCAAAGCAAGGAATCAAGCGATACATGCAGGCCACTTACACGACACTCTCTACCACCTATCAAAGCAACTCCTCCGTGCACCGAGCCAACGCCTCGCCAGATGCTTGCAGAAAAGATCCATGAAACGCTGAGGCTTTCTGGTATCAATATTAAAGGAGAAACAAGTGGGTTAGCATGTCAATTCTGATGGACGAAGCAGGCAAGCGGCTCAGCCCCACTTGACAAGGATGCCACTGGGAACACAGCAAATGCAAGGAGGGCTGCCGGTACCCGTGCTAGTGCAGTACGGCTTTCGATTCCGTGCTCAATAAATATACTCACATTTGTATTGTGTTTAGTTGATTAAGTCGCGGAAATTGATCTTTGTGGCGCTTCCTCTTGCAGATTCACTCTCCACCGCAAGAATCAACCCCTTATCCCAGTTAGCAAATGGAGTCTATGCTGTTGTACTCCATGAAAAGAAAATCATGATTGAAAAAGGTGAGTACTCAGCTCGTTCCATATAACATTATATTGAACTGTTCTTTAGTTGTCACGCTCTATGAGCAAGGGGGAGAAAAGGCGAGTAAGCGCGCTTGGGTCTCCAACTTGTCATCCATTGGTGCGGTTTCGTGGATTTCAATGCAGATCTGGGCCCCACTTGTCTCCCCGGGCGTGTTCCGATCATCTACATGCGGCGGCATGCTGAAATTTGGCCTCGTCCACTCGAAAGCATTCCTATATGCACTGGCTCCCAAAGAAATCACCATTAACGACAATGTGATGATGAAACTCGACGCAACAATCTTTAACTCAGTCGTTCAGCCCCTGAATATGAAAGAGGGGCTCGTGGTACAGGCTGTCAAACAGTTGATGGGCAGGAAACATAAGGACGACCTCAATGATGCTCAAGAATAATATATATCATAGTAGCGTACATGCCTGTATTTATTTCGTATTTTTTGCTATTTTATTCGAAGGTCTAATGTTAGATCTAAATCCACACCCCTCGGTGACCTAATTGGGAGGTCTATTCAAAAATCACCCTCCGGATTGCCTAATAAGGCAATTTCTAATTCACCCCTTTTGACCAAATCCGGGCACTTTCGGATCTAACATTTACAGGGATTATCGGAGGTCCTACTTCGCCCTTTCAACTTCTTTATCTGTGTACCGCCAGCGCGATGATCATCTATGTCACCTCAGGGTCTCAGGAAACTCCGTCGCGTAACGTTTGGCTCTCGTCCTACCACTTGACAACCTTATTTTTGGTACGCCAAGCCAGCTTCCCGCTACCCAGCGGTCGCGGACAGATCAAGTTTAGACCAACTGATAACCGACAAGAGGCACGGTGCTCGCTTATAGCACAGACCTTGGTTGTAAACATACCGATGTCGCACTTGCAGTATTATTTGACAGAATGTCAACTCCCCGCGAGAAACGGATGTGCATTGTCTGCTTGCTTCTCTGTCCGATAGTGCTTGCTTTAGATGCCTACCTAAGTCTCATCGAGCCTCCAGAACCGTATAAATACTACTTCACTAGATGCAGAATGAACTTCATCTCATTCCGCCCTCTCTCTTTTAACTCCTAAAGTTCTCTACATCCTTCGATACTCTCCCATCTGTAATTTCACAAGTTCAACGCAATGGCCCCCGCTCTTGACTATTTCACCAAGTCCTCCACCCAGACCCCCGCTCCAGCTCCGGCGCCAGTAGCCTCGCCCGCTCCTTCTAATGGTGTTTACTACAATGCCCGCTTGGACCCGAAAAACTATCTCGAGGGACCTCTTTCCGAGAACCCTGCCACCCGTCTACGTCAGATGCTCGCTCGCCCAGGTATCGTGGTAAGTAATATTGATCTATTCCCTGACGAAGAGGCCTGGATTGACCCTGTCCTTTCATCGCAGGTTGCTCCTGGTATCTGCGACGGTATCAGCGCTAGATGTGCCCTCGAAGCCGGGTTTACCTGTCTTTACCAATCCGGCGCTGCTACCACCGCTTCTCGCATGGGGCAACCCGATCTCGCCATTGCTACATTGAACGACTTCGTAGACGTATGTCCTCGACAAAATTATAACACAGCATCCTGTTTACTGACATGTCATCTTCCTCTCAGTCTGCACAAATGGTCACCAGTCTCGACCCCACTTGCCCTGTCATCGCTGACGCCGACACGGGTTTCGGTGGCCCCGCCATGGTCGCTCGTACGGTCACCCAATATGCCAAGTCGGGTGTTGCTGGTCTTCATATCGAAGATCAGGTTCAGACCAAGCGATGCGGACATTTGCTTGGCAAACAAGTTGTCTCTCGCGAAGAGTTCCTTACCCGCATCCGTGCCGCCGTCATCGCTCGCGACGCCATCCCTGGAGGATCCGACTTCGTATGTACATTTCGCTACTTGGAACGATCTCGGCGACTGAACATCCTTTTGGTCACAGGTCATCATCGGGCGGACTGACTCGGCCCAGGTACTGGGTATGGAGGAGGCAATCGAGCGATTGAAGCTCGCCGCCGCCGCCGGTGCAGATGTCTGCTTCATCGAAGGCGTCAAATCCAAAGAACTCTTGATATCAACCGTTGCCGCATTGGCACCGATTCCCGTTCTCGTCAATGTCATCTCCGGCGGCTTGACTCCTCCTTTCACATACAGAGAGGCTGAACAGACGGGTGCCAAGATCATCAGTTCGTACCCACTTCTTGCACCGTCACTCTTCCGATGATCGTTTCGCAGTTTTCTCGCTGGTGTCTTGTGTTGCAATGGTTCACGCATGCCGCGCCGCCATGCACTCGCTCAAGAAGACAGGCACAGACTTCGTCTCTGCCCAAGGGATGGACCCGAAGGAATTCTTCAAGGTTATGGGTACACATCTCTCTTTGTCTTACAACGACAACGTCACTAATTTGCTACGCGGAACGCTTAGGCTTGGAAGCAGTGATAGAACTCGATGCGAAGGCCGGCGGGTCAGCATTCGAAGTAGTATAATTTTTATATTTCTCGGGGCTTGATAGACATAGATTGTATTGTTGCACCAATGCATTATACCCAATAGACTTCGTTCTCTTTCTTTGATCTGGTCACCGAAGCGCTTCGGAGGCTACGTCTATTAAGCTGGGCTGTTGCCAGACTTGTGTTCAAGTCCAACCGATAAGATTCATGAACTCAGTCAAAAAGCCATGGATGCTAAAAGTACAGTCTTGTTCTTTTCAACACCTCCATCTTCTATCTACAACGCAAACGGTATATTGAGTCCAAAACATTGCTCGTGTCCACGACAGAAACGAAGAGTACCAACACCAATACAAAGCCAAAAGGTCGCACAGCAAGAAAAGAAGGAAAAAACACTCCAAAAAGAACTACGCTGGTCAAATACGAGGAGCGTTGGATTCGTAGGAATGCAGCGTAGGGAGATAGTAGGTAGGAAGAGGGTTGTCAGAGCCGTACGACGGGCTGGGGTTGTGGTTGGCCTTGGGTGCACCTTTCTCGGGGTCAGAGGGTGCGAGGTCGTGGGAAGCTTGGGAAACAGCATCGGGATCGTGCTTGAACACACTTGGGGCAAAGTTGGACGAGGCGAGGATGGCTTCGGCGCGAACTGAGTGCCACACGCCAGTCAGTCAACGTCAACCCCGTTGCATCAACGTGAAAACGCACGGTACTGGGATAGCCCTTTGTTGAAATTGAGCCAGCAGATGACTCCGAGGATCATACTGGCAACGATCAACACGAAGGAGCAAACCGTCATACTGAACAAGAACGGCCACTGTACAAGCGACCTATAACAAACCTGCATCAGAATGCGTGTATCGTAATGACGAGAGCACTAACCATGCATAGACGCGAGAGTAAAACATGCTGGACCACCCGCCCAAGAACACGAAGCCAATAACCAGGAAGATGGCCATCAACACCTTCCGTTCATGACGGATGGCATACCAACCCTGTCAGATTCAAAAGTTAGCAACGACGAAATCATGTACTAGCTTAATCTTACCAAAGCTATCCATGGAAGTAAGAGCTGTTTAGAACCTCCGATAAGCACGCGTACTACGCACGGTCACTTAACAACGAAACTTACCACGGTCGTGCCAATAATAAGAGCCTCGTACACCCCTATGAATTGTGATGTGCGCCCAATCGCGGTGTTGAACATTTGGTCGGTCCAAAGGCCCATTGCGGCGACAAGAAAGAGCGTTCCTAGCTGAAGAGACACGAGGACGGCCATAAAAAACTGTGATAATCAATCAAGCGATTAGCTGAGTTGGTGTGTGCGCAGCAAATCAAACGCGGCGTACTCGGTAGATCTTGACAATTGCCTGTGGAGGCCCCATGCATTTAAACGATTGCTGATTGTACCTCTGAGCTTCCAGTCAGCAAACTGAGGCATTCGCTCAGATGAATGGGTGCATACCTTAACCAGCGTCCATGAGAGGTAGCAAGATAAGGTCAGCGCCGTACAGTTGAGGATGATGTCAGGAATCTAAAAATGGGCGACGCAGGTGAGAAAATGCACATCGTCACGGTTCTGATAGGTTTGGGGCAACTGAAAGGTAACTACGAGGAAGTAAAGCGATTTCCAGAACGCTGGTATCACAGAAGAAGTGACAAACGGCGGATGCCGGAGGTAGAGAGGCAGTTTTCTGAGCGGGCACCAGAAATGAGACGCAGGTTGGAAACCAACATTTCATATGCGGGAAATGAAGATGACATCCCTATCATGATGGATGATGGTTCCACCGCTCTATACTCGAACCCAGTGAGGCTGTTCCGGAACGTTTGAAAGGACATGGGAATAACCCGGTGTTACAACCACTGTTGATCAGCGGTGGCTGCATAGACAAGCGGAACGAAGAACGAAGAGAGAGAAGGGAGAACACACCTCAGCATCGACTCTCGCTTGACTCCAGCCATCCCATAAGTTGATTCTACACGGCGTGTTCTCCCCTGTATCCTATGTTAGCCAGCAAGCAAAGGCACATTGTTGAGCTAATCACCGATGAACAGAGTCTCAAAGACCTTGGAGTTGTGCTTCGTTCGCCATAGCGCGTATCCAGACCAGCCGGTTGCAAGGGCGCGAGCAAACAGAACTGACAATCTACAATTGAAGACGTTGGCACTGATCCTCGTTTCACCGTTGACGGACAGAAATGATACGTACGTATGAGGAATGGAGTCGTACATGATCTTCACAAACGTAGAATCCCCTTTGTGTCAGCATCGTTGACAAGGCTACCGAGAAGGTCGCACTCACAGCGGCCACTGACACGCTGAACAGCCAGAATTGTATGAAAATGAAGGACAAATCTTCCCGGCGCGCATTATTGAGGCTGGAAGCGGGGTATTAAGTTCGAAGTCTTTAAGATGTGAACGGCGACCTACAGTTGCCTAGGATAGTCCAAGACCTTCGTGCACTGTGTGGTGAGGACGGGGCTGGATCGGATGGGCCGCCTGCGGGTAAATGTCAGCTAGACAGCACAAGGGTAGGCGGAAAGAAGAGGCTAACTCATTCTGTAATATGTCCACACCAATCACAAGAGAGGTATTGATTTTATCATAGACGGGGCGAAGCTGGTACTTCTGCATGGTATGAAGCTGTGGTCGTTTAGTAAATCGTAACATAATGGCGATATTGGGAACCACATACTTGGACAGGGACTGGTGCCTCTCCATCAGGGAAAGGAACGTCCTACAAGAGCTTAATTGGTCCCACAGAACCCATCTATAGCAGGTGTATGCTACTCACCCCATCTGCGAACACCTCTATACACGCATCACTCGGTAAACCAGAGAAGGGTATGTCGTCGCACATCTTCAGAACGAACCCCGAGAAATCCCCATTTCCCCTATCCCCCCTCAAATAGGTGAAGTTGGTGGGGGCGATATTTTTCTTGGCCAGAGTCACAGGGTCGGTGTAGATGACTGTCTGGTCGATGATCGAGTCGAGTAGGCTGGTGTACGCTGTGTCGACTGAGAAAAGAGTGGCCTGAATAATCCCCTGCGCAAGGCAGTGGGCGAAAGCGAGAAGGAAAAAGAAGGTGGTGGTCTTGTTGAGCGTTATCCTGGCGTACTGTCGCAAGATTCCGTCATTAACTTCTTGACGCAGATTTGTGAGTGAACTCACGGCAGATTCAAGTTTACGCTGCACACATCTTGACAGCGCCCGCGCAGCATGCATTAGATGGTTCGACGAAGGACACTGAAGCGGAAAGGCGAGTATATATGTGCGTGGAGATTTCACCAATCAAATCAGAAGTTCTGATTGAAGTGGTACAGCCAAGATCAAAAGCAAACGTTGCAAGGAAACAGAGCAGCCAGGCCGGTAAAAGAAGGGAGGGAATTGGGGAGAAAAGAAAGGAAGCCACCGAGGAGGAGATGAGAGGGATAAAGAAACCCAGGTCGGCGGTGGTGTGACGGCAGCAGAAGCTCTATATCCCATTACAAGCCTGGGACCCTGAATCCAAGATCTCGGAATCAAATGCATTGTTCCCATCATGTTCCCATCATGTTCCCGTCGAAGTCACTCCCAAGGACCATGCACAGGCAGTACTAGTACAGAGAAAGGCATGAGAATTGGCCATCCGGATTCCCCCAATGCTGCCCTTTAACTCAATGATTTGCTTCCTCTTGATGTACTTTGTACCCCGCTCGGATTCTCAGGCCTGCTGAACTCTGGTGAACTCAACAACTTTGTCGCGTGTTTAAGCAAGGTCTATGTCCGTCAACTTGTCAGTGCTACCAAGGAGTAAACGAGGCACCTGGAGAAGGCGGGCTGAGACGATGGAAACGGGTCAGTCGGCCTCCTCGCGCAGAGGTTCGGTGTCTTGATGCGACCAATACACCTACTACTTGATTCAGCTTACATCAACTGGCCAGATCAATTCAACAACAACCCGACGGCGGGGGAGCATCGGCGCTGCAATATTGATGCCAGATTCTCATCAGGGCCAGGCCAGGCCATCTTCCTACCTCGCGCGCGGCGGACCCACAGCCAATCCATCAGCCCGGTCGTGAGCAAGCGTCGTGCGAGGCATCACATCGAAAGTGATACATAGATACTTGCTTACTGCAAATCTTCGCGTTATGTCTGACGTTGGAAAATTGAGCTTTCTTCACCTTGGACATACAAATCAGTCACGGTGGCAATATCTCGTTGGTTACGAAGCGTTCGGATTTCATATCATTGTGGCTCAAGGGAGAAGCGGGGCTGATTTCATTTACTTCGAGAAAAAATAGAATGATTCAGTCAGACACCTGCAGAAGAGATGATAGAGATATGATGGTACTCAAGAACACTTGACGATGCGGTGTTTCCATTAACCCAGGTACAACCCCACTCATTGCCACCGACCCCGCACATCGTTTATCTAGCCCCCGTGTGGCACCTGGTGCGAGCTTGTGTCTCCGTCAACGTGAATGGACCGTAAAGGATAGTGCAAAGGGGGTGACAACGGCCTGCTTCGCTGAGCATCATAGATGATCGTCTACACCAGTAAAAATCGAGAGCTAACTAGAGGTTTATTGATGGCAATGCAGGATCGTCGACCCAGTAAACTCTGTTTCAAGATAATCATTCAATCTCGAGCTGGATGCGAGACGGCGTGGAGGGGGAGTGAATCCACTCAAGAAAGAAATCTGGACGGACACTGGGGGTTAGGGGCTTGTTAAGGAGCACTTCGACCATGACTCGCCTTCTGAATCGACCATAATATCCCCCACAATCAGCGAAGTTTCGGAAATACCCTCCCATTGGTAACAGGAAATAATGCAAAACGGTGTCACATTATTAGCCACTTATCTGTAATTATACCCAACATTACTGGCAAATCTACACCATACCGTGCTTTAAGAGTCGCGCTTTAAGAGTCTTTCGGTGAATTTGCTGGATTAGTTGTATGGGTTCGGAGGTCACGGATGGCATTTCCAATCTGCAGTGCACGTCGGCCCTCTAACCACAACATCGAACCTAGAAGGAGGCAAGCACATATAAGTTGGCATGGACGCAGATGACATGTAATTCCATAGCATAACCTCACCTCGGTATGTACGTGGCACAACCACCTTCTCCAGCGGCGGCCCATGGTCTCGGCACCACGTAAAGCGGAAATCGTTAGTAGTTTGTTCTTGTCCTGTCTTTGGATCGATGACATCCGCTTTGACGCCAATGTGCTGTAATTTATCAAAATGATCAATGAAATACAGACGATCAGCTAAATCACGACGGGTGGGCGGTATCAAAACGACTGACGACAAGTACGGGGAAGTGTGGTGTTGATGTGGAATGCAGGACGCATGATGTTAGTTTCAAGATCGATCCGATGGGGACAGGGCGGGCGAAGGCGATCTTGTCGAGCGAGAGGAAGCGGACATGACCTCGAGTGAACAGGCTAGCGTTCGTGAAGCCAAGCTATGGATCCAAAGCACGTAAGTATATTATTGCTATACGTTATTAGAGGCAACTCACCTCATAAGCAAGACGCATCAAATACCCTCCGAATACTTTAGAATGCACACTAATCAAGGGGTTCCAGTCAATAACGACACGAGGAGGTTGATCGCAGCATGTTCAAAACGCACTTCCGCTCTTGAGGGAACATCAACATCGTCTTCTCCACCATCGTCTCACCCATCCACACTCTTTCCTTCCCATCTACCGCGACCGACTTCTTCCATGTCTCCTCCTCCTTCCCGAATTTGAGCCAGAATTCATGTAACACCTGGGCTTCTTCCGAGCTTGGCGGGACGCGCGAAAGGGAACGAAGCGCCTGGCTTTGTCGGCGATGCTTGATCTCTACAGTGATGGAAGGCTTTCGTTGATTGCATCAGAAAAGGTATACAGAAGCAACGCACTGTCTCCCAACGCAAACAGCTGCTTCTCCGCAGCGGTGGAAGTAATGAGAGGGTTGACATCCCGCGCGCTGTGCGTGTACGCGTCTCGACAGACCATCGAGAATCTTCCTACCTCATGCAATTATAGGGATGTGAAGGCTCAATGAAATGTGTATCGCACCAATGAGGACTGTTTCCTCGCCTGCCCCATCAGCAGGGATGCTCTCCATCTTGACGACAACCTCCATTGAGCTTCTGCCCGTATATATAACCTGCCCGCTCAAACGAAGGTTTCGAGACGGATCGAGAGCGGAGAGCATGTCTAATCTTAGGGATAGGGTTGTAGCTACGTTGAATTTGAGGGTGAAAGCGAGCACACCGATCAACTGATGCCGTGACGATGTAGAAACCGCGTTCATGGATCTTTCCTAGCGTCTCGACATCGGGCCCCAACATGTGCTTGTAAGCAATAGACCCAGCCAATGAATCGAGGTGTTCCATCAGTCTAATAAGTAATGCGGTCAGATCGCGTCAAGTGGAGGAGCTTAGTACTCGCTTTCCCGTCCGTATCCCCCCAGCTGCATTGGTGTATTGCTCAAGAAGGTCTGGAGACGACCCAAACGGCAAGATCAGTTCTGAGTACGAGTCCGTCATGTTTCTCGGAGTCGGGGGGCTGTCGGGAGATTTCTGCGAGGGTTCTGGCGTAGAGGACGAAGAGGAAGCGTCGCTGAGCAGGGTCTCCGCCCAAAGACCCGGCTTGCGTAGTGGCATTATCCTACGCACATGTGTTAAGCTTGATCTTTACTAATTGCTTTCAACCTCACGCACGAGTGGAATGCTGGGTTCGATGAACGACCTATCACGCGAGTCACAACCAGTCAAACGACGGCGACGAAGACACAGAACTTACGGACAGTGGTCAACAGTTTATCCATCAAAGTAACATCCTCGGTTTCTTGCGCGACGGACGGAGAATTTAAGGCTGCATTCACCTCTTCCCGTGCAGGCGCTGCCTTCGTAGCGTCCCTTGAGCTCCTGGAGGTGCAGATGCATCGCGCTGGGATAGGTGGTCGCTTGAGAGAGCCAGAGAACATTCCCCTCTCGACATTGTAAGAAATACGACGAGCGTACGACGTTAATCGGGTTTTGTAGACCATGGTCGCGTCTCACGTCCAACTCGAAGTGATTGACTTGACTCCGAGTCGAGTTAACACGTGCGACTTGAAGCTTGAAGTCTTACAGGAGTCTTAATAGGAGTACATAGGAGCCTATTCACCTCAGTGACCAGATGGGGATTTCGGGATTTCACAACAGCAACTGCCATCGCCTTCCTCGTATGATAATGCCAGGGGACAGAAAAATACACTCATGTACTGTTTACAGTTAATTATTCAGTTCTGTAGTAATCAGTCCACTGGTCTCAAGGTGTCGGAGTCCTGCCCAATTGTCCACAAATAATCTACAGCAGAATATCCAAAAGTAACGAACGTGAAAACTAAACGAGTGTCAAACTACCGAGAAATAAAGAGTGCGATGAGGTATAATATTATTCGTTACATGTTCTGAATTGCGAAACAATGAACAGCGCAAAGATTCCAATCTTTTACCCATACGTGGAGATCATGGAGTCAACGCTCTTCCCAAAACCATACCCCCTGCAGCCACGGCTACAAGTAACGAAAGGCCAGGGAGGGTATCCTTCAGTCCCCATCCACTACTCGCAGATCCAGGGCTAGTGCTCCCGATCTTTCCGGTACGGTGACCGTTACTCGTCGCCAACAAGGTGGGGTCAATAGAGGCGGTATTAAGGGTCTTTGTCAGAGCCGTCGTAGCGAATGTCGTCGACGGCGCGCCAGCGGTCTCTGTCAACGCGCTATCGCTCAAGAATACCAAAGCGGCACCGGGAGCTGGAACCGTAATGCTGCACAAGTTGGTGCCTTGGTCACAGTCAACGGTCTGAATAACCTCTTCACCCATAAGCCGGCCATCCGAGTCGAAGTGGGAGCCGAAGGTCTGGTTGGCCCATGTGATGTTGCCGATCTGAGAAACGGACGCAGCAGAGAGGTATTTGACTTTAACTTGAGCAGGGGATGCGTTGGGTTGGTTGATGCCGCTGCCCCCGATGGCGATTCTAGCCGTGTAAGCGCTTGCGCCCGAGGCGTCCGTCATGTAATTGAGGAGGACCACGCGGACGGGATTTCCATCCTCGTATATTGCGTACCCAGGAGTGAATTCATTACCGCCATTGATGCCAAGGTCAAGAACTTGGGACTTGTTAGAAGAACCAAGAGCTTCTGCGATGACGAGGGCGGAGTAATAGATGGGTCCAACCGTCCATTGGTGAAAGGTCGATTCGTTAGTAGGAGGGGCTAAAGGAGATTCAGGATCAGGAACCAAATCAACTGCGAGAAGACGTACAAGTGAAAGGCTATGTCGGACGAACAATTAATAAACGATGGCATACGGAAGGACAAGACACCTACGTTGTAAAACACGTTTTGACCACCAACGTGGAACAAGGCTCCAGAGAAGTTCGCATGGGCCATCTGTAGGGAGTAATCCAACGCCCACAAAGCAGCACCGAATGCGTCAGAGATACCGGGGAATCCACCGCAAGAGGCTGTGTTGGTCTCGAACATCAGCATCTTCTTGTTCTTCGTCTGAGCGAACAACGTGGAGTTGAGATACGGCTTCACGATGTTTTGGCCAGCTGTGTGGGTCAGGAAGCTTGGGAATACTTCTTGCGGGACTTGCAATGTTCCACCAGTGTTGAATTGCGCAGCACAATTGTCAGTGGGGTATCTATTATTACAAGGCGTAAGTGACGAGCGCATCCTGGCGAAAGCTGGTCCTACTTTTCCATTGCAAGGTATTGGAGGTTATCGTTGAACTGGTCGACAAATCCAGTATCCCAGATTTGTTCAGGCGTCCAGTCACCCATAGCAAGATTGGGGCCAATGAGTAGAGAACGGGCTCGAGAAAAGGAGTCGCCCGCCATAGCAGTAACCAATTTCCCGACTTCATTAACGTAGTCACCGGGACCATAAGGCTTCCCGAATGTCAGAGGAGGACAGTTAAGGCAACCGATATATACTCACATCTTGACGATGCTGATGGCGAAGGTACAAGTCAGGTTCGTTACCTGCTTGCAAACCAATGAGGTAGTCGCCCAAGATTGCAGTGCCCGTCTCCGCAATTCCCAATCTGAAATTGTTCGTGTCGTTGAATGGAATACCTAGCAAAAAGGTGAGAGTTGTACCACGCTCAGAATTAGCTTTGTCAACGCACCCAAGAACCACCGGACATTAACGAGCGACGAAATATTATTCATCATATATAAAATTTCTGGCGTAAACAAGAGTGGAGGGGTTTGTGTCTGGGCAACTCGAAGTTCATCCACCAGTTCATCGTCGAAATAGGCAAACTGCTTACCGGATTTGAAACGCCAAGGAGATCTTTCTCAAGAGCACGACCGTCAGGGAGGCTGTCGACGAGGGTTGCGGTTTCCTGTGTATTACCACCAACACGGACCAGCACACGGCCTGCACGTTGTTGAATATTGGCCATCAAATTCAGGAAGGGAATCTGGAGGTGCGACCTGTCATACGATAAGACAACATAATTTGGGGTCAAATAATGAAACGCACGCGTTCTTGCCCACTACGTAGCAGCCAGGTCAGCAGCAGAGGTGACCTTAGTCCCGTTTACTCACAAACTTGATTTACCACCGACATTTCAATGGAGAATCCAAAGAAGGAACCCTCCTGAGGTATCGAGGCTCCTGGTGTTCCTCCATTTTGAAGTTGTATAACAAAGTCGGTGGGCGGCTTGGGGTCCGGTAGCGCTGGAGGTGAAAGCGTCACCTGGTTGTAGGCTGCCAACCCAGTATTCTCGGTTGGATTTGCTGTTGCAGACGCTGTCCCGAGCGGCGTCTGGCCCTGCTGGTAGTAAACGGTGACTTTGGCATGAACAATGCCAAGGACATTGGCAAGACACAAGAGAAAGTTGAGGTGCATGCCGCGCTGCCAAGGCTCTTGAGAACGCCGAGAAAGGCTTGGTCTTTGAGGGACGTGGGATTACTTCCCAATAAGTGTGGGGCGACTGAGATGGCGGTCGTCGAGGAGAACGGGCGCAACGGCGAGTGCGGTATTTAGAGAATAAGTGAAAGTGGGTACAGAAGAAAAGAGGGCGGCTTCGCGACGATTGATGTTCTTCTGAGCGCGCGGCCCTCGCAAGCCGTTTTCGGCAAACAACACGGCAAGACAAGCAACACGGCAAGACTAGTCCATGGACCATTGATTTATGTAAGCGCCCAACTGCTCACGCGCTGCCGGCATCGGGCATCCACTATAGCCTGACCTGGCCATAAGAACACTACATTCATTCGCCATGGTTGGAAAACAACTACACCGTCGGAATGTCCAAGGCCCAGGTTACGACCAAGCAGGTTCTTGATCTGGCTGATGCCAGAAGCAAATCCACAATCGACGTACCCAAAGCACGGGACTACCTTCACGGTGCGTTCGTCATGTAGTGGTCTCAAGGATAACGGCTAATGTCAGCAAGCAGGCGGTACGAGCAACTGGAACAAGCGCGTGAACGTGTCCGGGGTGATTGCCAACGACCCCACATTTGACAAATCTCGACGGTTAGTAGAGTCCTATGCAAGTCCCCTGTTGGGATATATTCATTGGCGTTCTGTTGCAGCGAATTCATGTCACGAACGGAAAGATATGAGCGCGGGCAGAAAATAACGGACCGATTATTCGAGTTGCAGGAGCATCACGCGTGGACGCCAGAAGAGCTTAACCTCGCTCTCTCGGCTGTCGATGAACCATTGTCCATCAACTTGCATATGGTCGGTACGTATTCGTCTATCACATCGGAAGCTCGAGCTTCATCGTAACTTTTATTAGCGTTTGAGCCCGTCTTCCGGATGCAAGCTTCGCCGACTCTGTTGGGAAAATATGCGAACTTGATCGCGTCCAGAGGCATCCTTGGATGTTACCTTCAAACAGAACTCGGACACGGATCCAATGTTTCTAAACTAGAGACAACCGCTACCTTCATTCCAGACACCCAAGAGTTCGAAATCCATTCTCCCACACTTACGAGTACCAAGTGGTGGATTGGCGCCTTGGGCAAGACTTCTACACACGGCGTCGTGCAGGCCAAGCTGCTTCTACCGGGAGGACAGGATGTCGGGCCCCATTTATTCTTTATGCAGCTGAGGGATATGAGTACGTATCACATTCTTATAGATGACAAGTCTCTCTCTGAACATCAGCAGGTACTCATAAGCCTCTACCTGGTATAACTCTTGGAGATATTGGACCGAAAGTCCTGCATGGATACCAAGCACCAGATAATGGATTTGCCAGATTTGACCACGTCCGCGTACCGAAGGAAAATATGCTGTCCAAGTTTGCCCAAGTTACCGATGAAGGTAAATATGTCAAGCCTCTTCATGCGAAGCTTAGTTACGGTGGTGTAAGTTACAGATCTTTCTGCTTGAACGAAATTAACTCATAATCGTCTGGTTAGATGCTTTATATACGTTCGAGGTATGTTATTTGTTACAGTAGCAAAGGGTGCCGCCTAAAGGTGCGTTAGTATGGTTAGCAGCGGGGGCTGGGCGATTGCTAGAGGTAAGAATCTACAGAGCCCGCGAGACCATTTGCTCATGAATTTGGACTACAGCGGCTACCATATCTATCCGCTACACTACGGTTCGACGTCAAGGAGAAGTTGGCTCAGATGGTCTCGAGCGTCAGGTCATCTCCTACCCGTCTACATACTACCGCCTTCTCCCAATCTTGGCCCACGCATACGTATACATCGAGCTTGGTCGGGCCTTGGTGTGTACTTCCAGTACTCTGACACCTCTGGCCACATTTCATTGGGACTTATGCAGACTCGGTCCTTCGATGAAATGGCAGCTCGTCTATCAACGGGAGATGCCTCTCTTCTGGCGGAGCTGCATGCCATAACCAGTGGTCTCAAAGTGACCATAACTAGCGTAGGTATACTTGACATTGAAACTGCCCGCAGATCCATGGGTGGCCATGGGTACAGCGCATTTTCAGGTTTGGGCAGTATCTATGCAGATTACGTACCAAGTGCAACGTAAGTGAGATGCACGCCTCTCGGATACCCTTGACCTGAAACTCCTGCACGTTAGCTACGAGGGCGATAACTTTGTTCTTGATCAACAAGTGATACGCGCCGCACTCAAAGCTTTTCGATCCTTCACGCCGTCAACAGACGTGAAATTGCTCCCTCCGTCATCTACATACCTCCGCCTACTTCGAGGCCAGCCTTCCTTATCGAGCGACTGGAGCGTCCCGGAGACACCAATTCTCTACCTCGAGTGGCGCGCGGTGAAAATAGTTCAGGAACTTGCCCATAACGCCAACGATACAGATGCAAGCATGAATCAGCGTGTCTCAAAGGCTGTGACAGAGGCTTTCATAGCCAGGCAAGTAGGGGAGATGATCAAGACTCTAAATTCGAAGAGCGGCCTGAAAGGGCGCAGCGCAGTTGTCGTTGCAAAATTGTATCTACTGGTAGGTTAAGTTGGGTTTTACTTACCCAGAGACACTCACGGAAGAATCATTCTAGCACCTACTCACGACTGTAGAGTCCGCCCTTGTGGATATCCTGTCTTTCGGCATATTGGCTCCATCAGAACAAGGGCGTGATCCAACCTTGACTCTGCGCAAAGCCGTTAAGGCGTTATGTGAAGAGCTTCTTCCTGAGGCCGTCGGACTGACTGATGCATTCGGATTTACCGACTTTGAACTGAATAGGTAGGTCGTCTCTTCGTGTACCGGCTTGCATCTGACTGATGCATTCATTTAGCGCATTGGGTGTCTCCGACGGCAACGCCTACCAAGCCCTCTGGGATGCAGCCCAGATGGAACCATTAAATCAAGATGAAGTGACTCCTGCATATCGGGTTCGTACCGAGCTCTTCTATACTTCCTATCTTTGATTGACGTCTTTCACCGAAGGAGTCCATCCGTCCTATGCTGCTCCGTGGACAAAGAATTGCTGGGAAGACATTGTCCAAACTCTGAGCAAAGAAAGGCTACGACCTAATATATCCAAAATTTTCGGCACGTGTACACCCTGTTTCGCGGGTTGCTCTTTGTATTTTTAACCACACTAGCATGGAATGATAAGTAACTCGACATAAAACTTTCTTATTTCCAGCCTGGTCATGCGCTACACGCAGCCAACGGGACTGTTATTGTTGACATGTTTTCCCTACCAGAATACACAATCTTGGAATACCCCGACCCGCAGCATTGGGGTCAATTAGCACGCCTATCCTGCGCTCAGGTGAGTTCGGCATCATCTGTTGTATTTTTATCCTTTGACGCCCCTCCACAAGTCAGGAACGGACGTTCTCCAACGTTGAGACACCCTCGCTCATCCAGACACCTTTCTGATCAGTGATAAATCGCATGTCCCAAGCATCTCGACTGATGATTGAAGCTACTGTGAACAATGTGAACAAGGAGTCTACCATAGTATGCTCTGCGAAGGAGCGCTCTTGTTACTAGCCCCAACAGCTACGCCCGGTCAAGAAAGAATCGCAGGTACTCCTGAAGACAATCATCAAGCCCACGCGAGTTGCCTCTCGCTTCAGAGTGCACTCACCACTCACAGCACAGGCAGGCCACGCGCAAGAGATGGCCCAAGTCATTTCCGCTGCGGAGTGCTTATCGTGCTTCAAGCACTTGACAGCCGGTCACCGTTCCCATAGAATTCCCACTGCCACTCGCTCGAGAAACCGTCAAATGATGATCAAACAACCAGGCACTATAACATGTGTCGCCCAACTACTTAGATACCGCGACCATGCCAGAGTCGGTCCATCTGGCTTGACAATGTGGCTTGCTGGGCCGTGCGCGAGTTCGCTAACTGCCACTTCCCGTCATGCATGTACAGTTGTCCGCGAGGACATGCGGACGTTCAACTTTGAAGGCGAGTACCCAATGTTTCGTAAGAAGGTTCCCTCGGCCCATCATCACACCTCTGATGGGTGCTTCCATCGTCGTCGCACCTTCTGAAATCAGTGATTCAATTTTGATCATGACTTAAGGCCTGTTTATCAATTACCAGAGTGGCCAACCTCCTCCCTTAACAAACCGAAGCAATGAACTCGAAAACTGTCAATACGATCATAGACGATGCGGACGGTCAAACACAATACTCTATTGGATGGGAGTCGGCGGGCAGCAGCAATGAATACAATCATACCACGAGCGCTACAAGAATACAAGGCGCGACATTCACGTTAAGATTTACTGGTATGGATTCCCGCTACTGTTAGGTGCCTCCAACCTACTTCCGCCCCAGGAACCTCCATCAAAGTTTACGGTACATTGACCGAGCAACAGGAAGACAATCCCGGTACATTCCCCAATACAACGTATTCATTAGACGGCAACTCCCCTGTGCGGTTCGCTGGGATCCCTAGCGGAGCCCCACAATATCAGCAATTATTCTATCAGAGCCCACCTCTTCCAAACATGGAACATACCCTTGTCGGTAGCTGCGCAGATGAAGGGAGTATGGTGTGGTTGGACTACTTCGTGGTCGAGATGACCATCGGGCCGTCTACGAGTCCACTCTCCGGTGTTGCCACCCACACCGTCACATCCATGGTCATTGCCGCCTCAGCTCCTGCAGTATCAGCTGCTCGTACGACCACATCGCCGATTGGTGCTATTGTAGGCGGGGTTGTGGGAGGATTTGTGTTGCTGTTGTTGATGCTGGCGTTCTTTCTGTGGTATCGCCGATACCAACACGAAACGCCAGAGGATGTGCCAGAAGACGTGGGCCCAGAGACACACGACATGCGAGGACACCCATTTCAAGTACCTCAGTCATCGTCCCCAGCAGCTACTCCAAGGCCAGGTGTACTCTCGGCTACCCCATCGACCCGATTGACAAGCATCCACAAGGCGCCTGTTGACAACAACGCCTACGCTTCGGAACGCGCCAGTGCACCCGAGCCCCAGGTGAGTCTGCGATTGTACTAGTCGACTCGCTAATCGGTGATCCTTCGATCAGCAGCTTGGCAAACGTCGCCACCATGCCGTGCGCCAGCTACCAACGGGTAGTAATGATGTGTCAAGGGCTCCTGGAGAGTCGACGTCTACTCATCCTGCGTATCGTTATCCTGACTGACATGGTGGCCCAGAGCCTGGCTCGAGCTATATACCAGATTTGTCGCAACTATTGGTCTCATTTGCGAATCGAGCTTACTACGAGAAAGTGAGATACTCCGACCGAAGTACGGGGCAAATGCATCCTAGGACGAGACGAGATGCGGGCGGAGAATGCATCGTTGAAGATCTGAGACTCGAGCTCCGTAATCTCTTGCTCATTCCGCAACAAACCGTCGCTGCGAAATCATTGATAAGGTGGCATTCCCTCCATGTATGCCCGAGTCTCGTTATAATCGTGCGGCGAAAGCTATAGGTCTGTGCTGCCCACCACGACTTACTTTCGCCGACAAAGTATCTAGACTTTAGCAATGACTTCAAGAACCTACACTGTGGACGATGCAGACAGTCAAATACGGTATTCCGATGGTTGGACAAAGGAGGGCTCAGGCCAAGAATTTAACACTACAACCACATGGACCGCAACACGAGGTGCATTCTTCACCTTCACATTTCTTGGTATGAATGATGTCGATAGCCTAGCACCCATTACTAACCCATCGATGAAGGAACATCTGTGAAGGTGTTTGGCACATCAACTGGAATCGACCCACAAACCCCTCGTACGATCCCCAACATCACATACGAGGTGGATGATGGTAGCCCTGCTCCCTTCTCTGGACCTAATCGTACCGAGACCCTCCATCACCAATTATTCTACGCCAGCCCTCCCCTTCAATTTGCAGTGCATACCCTAGTCGGCACCTGCGTCGACTGTAGTCTAGTGTTTCTAGACTACTTAGAAATCGAGATACCACTCAGCTTGCCTACAACTCTTCCGAGGTCAACAACGTCAATCTCAGCTACCGCCACTGGCTCGCAAACGAACCTCTCGTCAACTGCGATCACCACTGACCAGACATCCCATTCACGAACACCTCCGCGAACGATCGCAATAATTGGCGGTGTCCTTGGAACGTCGGCGTTTATGTTGGCCTCCATTTTCATCTATATTTGCTATCGCCAATATCGACGCAGCGCAGCGCCGACAATTCGTTCCCAGTCTGATGTACATACCCACAGTATTAGTACGTCCATCACAACCAATCAGGGCATTCTGGTTGATGTCGAACGCCACAAGTCACTTCAACAGCAGGTAAGGCAAACAATATCATTGCTATAGAACCGCTAACAGATTTGCACATGCAGCACCATCGCTGGGATGATCATCATCTAGCCCAAAGACTCCCTTCGACTCAGGACTTTGGATCAGACGACCGTAGCAGTTCCGAAGCCGTAATGAGACATGTTGTAAACAAGGACATTTTGGTGTCCACTCCTCCAGCCTACCAAGAACGGTGCTGAATCCTGATGACATAGAACAATCGAATTACGTCTGTACCAGCCATCAAGCACAGATCTCCAGAATGCAAATGAAATTTCTGAACCCAGACACTAGTGTCAGATGAAACTGCTTACGAGATGGCTCGGGGAATGCATTGTACCACCTGTGGAGTATTCGTCAATTCCTGTGATTCTAAATCATGGCTGATAAAACGCGCCTTGATCTATACATCACTCCCTCGAAACCACTCGATCGCGTTGAAGACGCGTCGTGAGCGGTAAATAAGTGCGCCCGGGTTGCTAATCATGGCGTTTTGTTGAATGCTGAATGACACAAACCATTTCTACCACAGGTAAGGCAATGGTATCGAGAGCGTGAATTAGACGATATCTTCGCGTTTTAGATTCCTCGCTGGAATAATTATATTTCCCCAGACTCCCCTCGTCTCGAGTCTAATCTAGATGTCGGTTCTGCCCCCCTGATTAGTATCCCTCGTAGGCGACCCTCCCTTCGAGAGTATGACAGTTACCTGTGACTCTCTAAAAGGCCCTTGAAGCTTGATGTTCCGTCTCGGAAGCTTGAAGACTGAACAGCGCTGGATACTTGACGGTCCTTTCCCGGACTCTCCTTCGGGGAGTTTGCCTCGCTCCATACGATAAAATTTTCTATTGATCCTTCTATACCTCGGTCGGCCCTCACAGTGCTAATGAACATAGTTAGGCGGCTTGATTCACTGCGCAGTCGAGTCATCTGGATTCATACGAAAAGTGCATTCCGGACGGGATGAGATACAGACGGTATCACACCGTGCTATTGGTAGGGACTGTCGTCGATTGCGGTAGATCATCGGTCCCTGTAGACAGGGCGTGCTTCTGCTCAGTCGCGTTATACAGGTGGTCCAAGATCACTTGTGATCCGCATTGAGGTAACTCGGCTTCCTTGGCCTTCACATTTTTGCTTTGTCTGTACTGTTCAAATCAATTTTGGCACTCACCATTATACACGAAGGAACTTTCCTGAAAGTGTTTGGTGCATCGAATTGGCATCACCCCCAGCCAATACAACGTAAATTTTTGACAATGGTGGCCCGGCGCTCTTGGACAGCCTAGTCACTCCGAAACTCTAGATCACCAACTATTTTCTGCCTCTCCTCCCGTCGATTATCATGTACATACCTGATCAGGACCCGCGTTTGAAAATCGAGATACTACTTGCCGGTGGCTTTCCAACAAGTCTTCCTGGCTCACAAACGGCCCCACCAGCAATAATCAGGAGTCAGGACGCTGGCGTCTATAAACCACTTCATCAGGGCGAGTTGAAGATGGGCGTTCAAGCCGTCTCAGCTGCAGCCTGTAAGTAAACGTGATTCGTGACATGAAGGTCACTGAAGTTCTCAACTCCCAGCATTTCTAGGGTTGCGATTGTATCTCTGTTATCAAGCCGTCAATGTGATACATAACTGGGCGAGTGAGTCACCCCGGTCTCCTATGTGAGTTGCGAGTTTGGTCATTTTGGAGGATGAGGAAACGAATTACACTATCGAAGTTGCTATGAACGGTGCTGGGACCCGAATCCGAGGTTTTTCTTTTGATGTCACCTTTTGAGAAATAATAACCTTAGGACTTAGGTACTAGCTCAACGCATGTGCCATGGAACAGTGTAAAAGGAACCAACAAAACTCACGACGCGGGCGCGGCGGCCCCTCAGTAAGGCTACGCAGGCAACCAGCAGCATAGACCGCCTTAAAGGAGACTGCGCACCAGTAGAACACAAATTTCCTCAGACCCCATCCATCCCGCATTGCTGGCTATTTCAAGGTGCCCATGATACAAACCCGAGTGGACGATAGGGACGGCCGAATACAGTACTCTCAAGGGTGGGGCAAAGCGGGCTCGAAGGTCGAATATTTGGGAACTACCACGTCCACTACCACGAAAGGCGCGCAATTCACGTTCTCGTTTTACGGTACGTCGATGAACGGCTTGATATATGCATTGATATCGACTTGTTTCCCCAGGAACCTCGATCAAGGTCTTTGGTACATTAGCCGGGACCACTGGGTCACTTGCGCCCGTCCTCCCCGATACTATCACCTCGTACACTGTCGATGGCGGTGACCCCGTTCTCTTCTCCGGGAAGCCTGGCAATGACGCGCAATATAATCAGCAATTCTTTTCTTCAGGCGACCTTTCAAACAGCACCCACACCATCGTTGGCACCTGTGTCAATGGTGGCAGTCCGGTGTATATCGACTATCTAGTAGTCGGGGCGCCTACCCCCGAATCGATATCCAGTCCTCCCGTGTCCATCACTTGGGCACATTCACAACCCGCGACGCCAACTAGACTGCTAGCCACGGAGTCATCTTCTCTTCCCACATCGATTGCTTCTCCGTATACAACTCCACCCGTCGCGACTATCATTGGCAGCATTGCTGGAGGATTCACCCTGGTTGTCATCGCGTTCGCCTTATTTCTGTGGTACTGTCGTCGGAAGAGAATGGAGTCAATACGCCATCGGCGCTCGTTTTCTCTATATTCGCGCGGCCTCTATACCCCCTCGCAGAGTTTATCAAAATCCGACAGTAACTCTCTTGTCTCTCTGCCCAGCGATATCATAATCTACAGAGAAGGTCGCAGGTCACTCCAATCGCAGGTCAGTCCTCGTTTTCGTTAGTCAGTAACCACTAACCCGTCCCCTTCAGCCTGTCTCATTGTCGGCAACCTCGTGGTACGGCGATAAACTATATTAAAAAGTGGGAATGTGAATGCGAGCTTCTTTTGATGATCCCCCACATAATTCTTTACACCAATGTGCCCTTCATCTTGATTATAATGATGAGTAATCACAGCATTTGTAACTTTGTAGAACAGAATAGGACAGCAGTATAAATATGATATGCGCAAATTTATAAGTACTTCAACATCGATCTCTAAAATAACAGTCTCCATAATATGCAGCCGTAAAGGCTTAAAGATAACGGTTGTTAATTATGCCATCTACATGTAGACTCTCCTTATGCCAGACTGTCCGTACTTGCGGTAATCGGCGACGACATCTGGTGCATCAAGAAGTAGACCTTCTTCCGGCTCCCAGGTCGCCATATGCGCAGGATAGCCGAACCAATATACCAGATACTGGGGTCCGTCTGGGGTCTCCCGTCTGCCCTCGATGGCTTGGATCAGGTATCGTTTCTCAATGACAGGTGGTGGGCCAGGCCTGATGCGCACTTCCCGACGCGCAGGGTGGCTCCAAGCCTTCGGTAATTGCAACGGAGGTAGCGCTTTGCCAGTTTGTTTATAGGACCGCCGCAAATTAGTGCGCTTATCCTTTCCTTTGATGTGGGGGAATGCAAGTCTAGCATATTTATCCACCTCGCAAATAGAGTGTTCGAGATCGGGGAGCGTCAATGGTAAAGAGTCCGGGCCGAGGCCGACGAAATCGATGCCGAGCTTCTTAAAACACTCGGCTTGATTATCGACCATCCATTGCATTATATCGACGTCGACGGTGTCGGAGTTCTCCTTCGCAATCTTGTAGGAGTTGCCAAATAGCTTAACAAGGCCCGACTTGGCTCCAATACCAGCGACGACAAAATCGTTATCGGAGAACCGGGAGACGGGAGTGTAGGAGAGGTTAAGTAGAAGTTGATATGTGTTAAATTCGCCCATCCCGGGGAATGATATAAGCCATTCGTATACATCTGCCAAGTAATCGGCATCCTTTAATAGCTGCGGTAGTTCGAGTTGCATCCACATCTCGACGAGGGCAAGGTGATTCATGAACGTTTCGTCGTAGTCGAACTTTGGCGCCGGTTTCTGGTACGCGCCGGTATAGATAGGCCGCCCACTCTTCTGTGCGGTACGCAAAGCCGATTGATACACGCTTCGGTCATAATTAGACCAACGAAGAGGGCCAATGGTGTCTTGTAGGTGTTCCCACGTCTCGATCTTGGTGAAGGTGCTGAAAATACAGACGCGAAAAACGATCTCGGATGCGGACTGTGGGCCCTTCTCGATGACCTCCGTTACGAGGTACTGAGTGGCACGGTCGGCAACGCGATACGGGGCACAGAAGAAGTAGTCCCGTAAAATGTGATCATCCGTCCAGCTGATGCCAACATAGATATGTTAAGCATTATTTGAGTTTTGATTGACGGCACAATACTCACGGGGGTGGAATTCCTGATCGACGTTTCTTGTCAATCAACATCCTCTCCTGCATCCATTGCCACAATGCGTCAAAAACCACCGTTGGGCACAATTCCTGCCCACCAATGTCCAGAGTGCCAAAGACTACGGACTTGGTGCCACGCGAGATCAAGGCCTGCGCTCTTGGACGCGCCTTGGATTTTTTTGCCGTGAATTGAGGCTCGGGGGCATACTCTGACTCTGCGTCCGAGCTTGCATCCGATTCCACGAGCGTGGTAAGGCTACTGTCGGTGCTTGTACCGCGTGAACCTGAACCCTTCGCGCCATATAACGCGCCTTTACAGGACCTGATAGGAGACATGAAAAAGGGCACCTCGCAATATTGTGCGGGGGTAGGAGGGGGACGGAGGGAATGATCTCCGGCCTGGGGAGAGGTGAGACTGCTTGAAGGGACGACGCGTCGAAATTACATAAAGAAAAAACAAGATCGAGGATGCCCACGGCAATACATGAAGCCCCTATATTAGTATGTTGAAAAGTTAAAATCATTCCCCAGAAGACTAGGAAAGGCAATAAACGAGACATCGACCGATCATGCTATGTCGAGACACAGTCAAATGTAGTCCATCGCCTGTTCGGGGGAAATCCACTGTTTTGCTCATCGAAAACGACTGCAAAGTGTCCTAAAAACACATACATAGATAATGTAGACGTACCAACCATTAGATAGTTCAACGGAAAGCCTTCCGTGTCCTTAAAATCCGCCTGTGCCCCATTGGCCCATACCCATACCGTTGTTCATGTTCATATTACCCATGTTGACCCCGCCGTTCGTCCCGCCTCCCGGGACCATAGCTCCAGTCCCACCTACCATCCTATTGTCGTTGGGATCCCACCCGGTGTCCATACCGAACTGGCTCTGATCACCCCAGTTCCCGATACCCTGCATCTGCCCCCCGAACATTCCTGGACCTACTCCTCCGGTCGCCCGAGCCATGTTATTGTTGGCATTCATATTGTTAAAGCCGTTAGCGAAGCCCGTCCCTTGGAAGGCCGATCCCATGCCCATGCCTCCCATCTGTCCCATTTGACTCATCTGACCCATCTGACCCATCCCACCCATCATCGCTGGCATATTCATTCCTCCTAAGCCAAGGCCGCCGGTGCCCATGCCCCCTCCTTGGCCCATACCTCCCATCTGGTTCATCCCCATCCCCATCCCCACGCCCATCCCAGCACCCTGCCACATCATATCATCGACGCCGACACCGACACCAACGCCCATGCCCATCCCAGGGACCATTCCCATGGTGGCCATACCCATGTTTGTCATGCCCATCATCGGTTGACCCATCATTTGGCCTGAATCATGAACACCTGAACCAAATCCACCCCGGTTACTCCCTGCCCCCATCATCCTTCCGGCAGCAGGGCCACCCGTGGCCGACCCACCAGACATCTGATGTCCTTGCCCAGGTCTGAACGGCGATTTGGGGCGCAGAGTATCAATATCTGGTGTTGTGGGCACGATGGCCTTCCCTCCCTCCGCAATTTGCTGTATCCCGTGCTCCCATTTTTCCTTATCCCACCGGGTCAAATCCACGGTCCCGCCATCCTCTGCTTCGACCTTTACCGAACCAGAGTCATTTTTCGAAGCAGGGAGCCGGTCCTCGTGACCAGGGCTCAGAACTGTCACCCATCCCCGCCGAAATGATGTTGGAACACGACCGAATAATTCTAGCCGCCGTGTACCCAGGCAGAAGTTTTCAATCAGTGTGTACATCTCCGGCGGTTTGCGAGTAGGATCCAGAGGGTCGCCTTCCCATATAATTACGTCTGTATCTGTTGTAAGAATAGAGAAAGAAAATTATTTTCGGAAATGAGTTGATTGTATCATGATGAGAAGAGTGATCGATAGGAAAATTGAATGTCGCGCACCAACATTGCAGTGAACGAACCAACTATCGGTCGAGCGTCGCACAGTCCCTCGAATTCCGATCAGACAATGTTGCTTTGTGCGTGTGAGCAGCGAGGTAGTCGGAGGGTCTGTCTTATGGCGTTGGCGAGTAGTGAGTGGACCATTTAAAATGTGAAATGTGGGAGAACATACCCCGGGACCGCGGTTAGTAGTCTTGTTGGTTTTGACCCATACGACGTCTTCACATCGCCTATAACCCCACTTCGCGAGCACCTCTCTCCCCCTTTCAAGGCCTTCGCCAGCACCGCTGCCTACCCAGAGGAATATAAAACTAGGTTCGGCTGCCAGCAAAGGAATTGGTAGTTCTTGAAGGTGATCCCACGTAAACGACGAGGAGAACGGCGGGTCTATGAGGACAACATCGAATTTAGAAGACCCCAGAGACTGTAGTTCTGAGAATGGAAGGTAAGAGGGAGAAACAGCGTGCTGAGCTACAGATGCCTTCTTGAGCTCCAGCAAGCGTCGCTGCTTGGGGTATCTGCACGGTTCAATGGGTTATGGTTCGTCAAAGTAACATAAAGCATACGTACTCTTCGAATCTTCGTTCTGGGTCTGTCCCGAGGACCCAGTTCTGCGGCCATTCTCCGCCGTCGACATATCTCTGAGAGTAGTCATTCCGGATGGTTTCCTCCTCGGGGACATAATTTCGGTATCTAGAAGCCCTAGCCCGCTTCGCAGGCGGTAAATCGGTCCGGTGAAGTTGCTTCTGGTGCTGCTGCTCCCTCAGTGTCGGTGACGGCGGAGGTGAGAGTCGTTCGGATAGTCCGGGTGACGAGGTTGGGCTCGGGATGATTGGAAGTTTCAGTATTTCATAGGGTGGGGACTGGAATGCGTGCAATTGTTGCCTGAATACGTTTTGGGTGGCACGAACACGAGAAATTAAGGCCGTATGTGCGGCAAGAGTGTCGTTTACAGAGCTGATTACTTCAGTGGTAGTTGGCATGGTGTCGTCCAGGTCAGGTTCAAGAACTCCTTTAAATCCAATAAGTTACGGTGTGAGTCTCATAGGAATGATGAAGAATCAGTATTGCATCGTAGCAGGTAGTGGAATCTGACACAGTGAGTGTCTCGGAGGCGCGGTACATATGCATAAGCGCTAAAACGGAATCCTACCTAATGGATTGATCGAGAATAGGCGCTCGTCAATCAAAATTCTGGCAACAGTCGCAGACCTGCAGTACTACAGTACAGTCATCTGACTGTTCCTCTCATCATGGGAAAGAAGACAGCGAAGTCGACCAAGAAATTTATAGCTAGTGGCCAACTGAAAAAGACTATCACGGCCAGGCGCAAGCAGCAACAAGTTCGGAAACGAATCTCTGGACGGCGCGGTGCAAAATCTGGGAACCCAAAGTCAACCCCTGCGGACGAAGATGCAGATGATGGAGTCGAGGAGTCACCAAAGGTTGTTAAGCCTAGGTCATCAAAGTACGCAGCTATCTCGCTTTCCAGGGTGCTATATTCATCCCAAACTCTCCCAGGTCAAAGCCTACCACAGTAGATGATATCCTGGCCGGGGGCTTTATGGACGATAGTGAAGGAGAAGACGAAGATGGAGAAGAGGTGACCGTTCTCCATATGTTTGTTTCTTCTCTCGCAATCTGACACGTTACTTCTGTTGTGTAGATGTACGCTGAATCCGCGGAGGAGTCGTCTGATGCAGACGAGGACGCCGAGGACGACATAGGCAACGAGGGTTCGTTCTCGGACGTGGACGATTTGGACAGTGAGTCCCCCGCATCTACATTTCTCATGAGATGTGAGGGTACATCCGAATTATACAGGCGAAGGCGAAGTTCATCTCCACGAATTATCTAAACTCGCGGAGAAGGATCCAGAATTCTACAAGTACCTTCAGGAAAATGATAAGGAACTACTCGATTTTGATCCTTCTGCACACCTTGATGTGGACATGGATGGCGACGATGAGGACGAAGGCGACGAAGACATGGACGGCCAAGAGACTGAAGAACGTCTACCCATCCTCACAATGAAAACTCTGACTCAATGGCAGAAAGTACTATTACAGGTACACTCTCCGTGTATTAAGAAATGCAGTATCGAATCTAACAATACATTACCTTTAGCAAAGGTCATTACGTTCTCTACGAAAACTCCTAGTAGCGTTTCGGTCCGCTGTACATATGAACGAAGAAGGCCAGGTCCTTGCGTGGAGTATCGACAGCGCAAAAGGTACGGTCTAACGCTTTCTGCGGCTATACCTTCACTAAACGCGGGCTAAGTGTATAACAAGCTGGTCACCACTTCCTTGCGATATACCCCCGTCATCCTCGAGCACCACGTCCCATACAAAACCCTTCCAGATGGTAGATTGTGCGTATTCGCCCCCCTACATAGGCGCCATGCCTTTGACTTTGACTCCGTTTATATTGTAGTAAACCGCCAGTACAAACGAAAAAGTTCAAGACTCTGCAGAAACTAATATTGTCGTATTTCCAAAACGTTATCCACCTCCTGTCTCAATCGACAGACGAGGAGCTCCTGGAGTTGGCCGTTAAAGAGAGCTCCAAATTGATCCCCTACATCATAACGAGCAGGAAGACAGTCAAACTGTATCTTAAAGTAAGGCGCAATACACTTTGTAAACCAATCATTGAACATGTTTAATAGAAATGCTTAGAGCTCTGGTCTAGCTCTCAGGATAGTGTACGAATCGCCTCAGTACTGGCCATGCGAAAACTCTCGTCATCGTCTGACCAAAGCATTTTGGCCAACGTGCAAAAGGTAGGGTCGTTGATCAAATAGCATTGAATTGAAGTGCTCAATGGCTGTCTAGGGTATTTACCTTACATTGGTGCGATCAACAAAATTGACCAGTGCACACACTCTGCCGGCCATAACCCTCATGAAAAACTCTGCGTCCGAGATCTTCTGCCTGGACCACGGCTCGGCCTACCAGCATGCGTTTGGGTACATTAGGCAGCTGGCTATACATCTTCGCAATAGCATGAAAATCAAAACCAAGGTATGGTCTCCTCACACACGAGTTGTCACCCTTGATGCTGATTACCATATTTTTAAATCATCTGTCAACAGGAGGCTTACAAGCAAGTGTACAACTGGCAGTTTGTACATTGTATTGATTTCTGGTCGATCGTGCTGGCACGCGCGTGTGATGTTCGCTCGAACGCCGAAGGATCGGACAATGAGCTCAAGGCCCTGATCTACCCCCTTGTTCAGGTTAGCCTTGGGTCGATCAAGTACGTTGTTTCCCTAAGCCACGCCGGCGTTTCTGCTAACCCACCCATCCCGATTTCTCGTTATCACAGACTCATATCCAGCAGTCGTTGCTATCCCTTCCACTTTCACATTATTCGGTCGCTCCTGCGTCTGACGCAACATACCGATACATACGTTCCTCTTGCTCCATACATCGTCCCGATCCTCACGGCTACCTTGACTGGACCCCGACCGAAATCGTCGACGCTAAAACCACTGGATTTTGAAGTCCAGATTCGAGCGCCACAACAGTACCTAAAAACAAGGGTGTACACTGAAGGTCTCGTGGAAGAGGCCACGTTTCTCTTGGCGGACTGGCTGGCGACGCGGGTGATCCAGGGTAGTGTGGCCTTTCCAGAAATCGTCGTGCCCATCGTGGTGTCCGTGCGGAAAAGCTTGAAGGCCGGCAAGAACGCGTCTGGAAAGGATGTCACTGCTGTGAAGGTACTAGTTGAACGCATAGAAGATGCTGCACGTTGGGTAGATCAGAAACGGAAGTCTCTTCCCTTCGCACCAGGAAACGTCTCGAAGGTAGAGGAATGGGAGAGCGGAGTCCGTGCCAAAATCGAAGAGACTCCTATGGCGAAGTACGCGAAGATACTCAAGAAGACTAGGGAAAAACGTCGCAAACTTATTGAAAAGGTAAGCCGGTTCCACGATAGGTGATCCTGTGCCCACTGATGTATTCTCTTCTCCAAGGCCCGGAAGGGTGAGGACGAAATTCTGGAGGAGGAGTAATCCTCTGGCCTCTTCCATCTACTTTGCCCATTTCTGGTAGTCATTGTATAATTTCGGCGTAATTCTTTCCATGATTCATGATCGCACATTTCGCAATACCAGTGTTGTAAAAATATCCCCTAGTCTAATGTCCCTAAAAAGTCATTGCTACCCACTTCATCTCCTACAGGTTATGGATGGTCGGAGAGAGCCGCAGGGAGTATAATTTAGACACGATTTGCACATGTAACACGACCTAATGGGATACTCAACAGATAAGTAGAGAAAGGCTCGCATGTTCGGCTCTAACATCTAAGCCCTGGAACATTGCGAGGCTGACTTATGTATCACAGATAGAGGGCTTCGTAGCCGCGAAGTCGCGAGCCAGCTCAGGGTAGTCTGGGTATATTTTTGTACATTGAGCCCCGCATCGTTCGATTCATATGGTTTGCCAGTAGGGGATACTACTACCAAATGCCAAAAAAGACCTTCCACCAAGGCCTGGCAATTCCCTGCGCGCTTTTCTCGAACCCTTCCACGAGGCGATCGTAGTACTTGGGCATGGACGCTGGCTGTAACATCTTCCTCGACAATGGATACTGAAGAGAGCAAAGTCAGCCCGTATCGATGGGTCTAATCTCATGAGTAGTTTCGCGGGAGAAGTTATACCTTTTTGAACATATCATTGTCTTTCAATGCGCGTGCGGCCTGTACCGCTTGCGGCGTAAGATTGGGATGCGCCGATAACGAGGTGAGAAACGTTTTGAGCTGGATTTGAGGCCTAAATGGATCCTTGGGCCATGCTGCGGCGATATTGCTCATTTTCTGCGCAAGTTTGGTGCTGGTCGCCATGTACGGAGCTGAACGGCTAGGCGTCGGGACAAGGTGCGTAGTGTGGTTCAAGGTCAACTTGAGGGCGCTTACCGCTGTACCGGCGGCTCGCTTTCAAAGTCCGAGTCACCGCCGATTGCATCTTTGCCACCAACTTACTTACCAGTCGGACCGTACTAACGTTGCTCCTCATCATGGACCCACCGCAGAATGACTGGCACCATGGAACTACAACAATGCGACCGATAGTCTTCCGATAAAAAATCATCCAATGCCGTGGCTGTTCAGGAAGCTATATAATCAGTGCTTCTCTGGGATCACCGTATGTGAGGCTTAGTTTAGCCAGCAAATTCTTGACTGATGTTTTTTGCCTGGCGGGACCAAGGGTTGTAGGCGACATCTGGATTGCTTGTATATCTCCCCTGAACTTGAGTATGTTTCGAGTCAACCAATCTCACATCTGTTCGCCCGTGTGCCTGCATGCGGCATTGTACTGATATCTGTTGCTCAGGTCTTTTTCTGCCCGCTGTCAACTGAGTGGCAAAGATCGCGCGAGAGGCCTAAGCTCAAAACACAACACCACTTTGACAACGGCTAGCAGAGAAGTCAATTTTTCTGAACACTACTGATATGTTTCATCACCCCTGCTCGTAGACAATAAATCAGCCTCACCGGTTGATTTTCATGTCATTTATCCGAATCGGAAGTCCGGCTGTGGTCTCAATGGCACAACTCACTGCGCCGCTTTACGAGCATATTCGTTCCTCGGTGCATCTTCGCGTGGCATTAGCATCCAGTCCTTCAGACTTACGCTGCCTTTACCAACTAGCCATTCAAACAAGCTCACATCCCCGGAAAAATCGTGCAGCATGCTGTGTTTTGCTTCTCAGAGGATGTTTCAACGGTCCCACGTACATATGGTCGTTTTGCCTGGATAAAGAGGCTTTCGTTACCCGTGTCACCAAGAACCTCAACATACCCTACAGCATCCATCAAGCCGCTGAGTCGGCAGTGGCTTCGTGTGCGATGTCTGGGGGTTATGACCCACTTCAAGCTTCTCCGCTTTTGATGTACCCTCTCTTCTTCGTCGATTTCCTCCGTGACCACTTCCGCCCAGGGGTTTCGATGCACCGCACCCTCACGTAACCGCGTACATCCGGAGAACATCGAATAACCTGAAGGTAACTCCCGAGAAGGCGCAGCAAGGCTCTATGTGATCCTGTCATAAGCTCGGCAAACCAGCTATGGTTCGACTTTCCCCTCGCCGCTCACACTGAAATCCGAGGATGGGAACCTTCCAACTAGCTCTAAGGCTCGATCCGTCCGACTCATCAGATCATAAATCATCCACGCAGTCCGGAGGCTGCTCTCACGATGTTGCCCCTGTGGAACGAAGCTGAAGCGCATTCCGCGGCAGAATGCGGTCGTTGACTCCAAACCTACTTGGGAACTTGACCTCCAATATTATACTTCAAAAACCAGAAAGAACTGTCGGCGGTTGGTCCGTTCTATTTCTCGAAGACCCCGTTAGCTTCTCCATGACCCTTTATGACGCCTTTTCCAACGGCCTAGATCATAACTTCCCCAAATTGCCCATCAACGATGCTCTCAGGCGATGCCGTCGCCTTCGTTTCCTGATCTGAGGTGGGGATTTCGATCTGCATATGTATGGACAGGTAAGTTCCGAGTGCGTGTATTTATCGACATCACCGTTTGACTTGGCGGGTATATGTATACAGATAAGCGCAATGTTATTGGAGGATATCAGATGAGCCTTGCCCAAGGTTGGTTGGTGTCTCCCAATTTACCCAGTTTATTTGAGACCGTGGCGACGCACCACATGCAATAGGCATTAATGCTGGGATTCGCGGATCCTCCCAATCGATTAGCAATATGCCCCGCTGGATTGTGGCACACTATTGGCTGGCACTTTCGGTGGCTGGCACTATGCTAAGTCAGGGAAATACTTCCGCAGAGTCGTCGTCATTTCCGATCCGATAGCTGTCTGGGGGGGTGCTAATTTGTTCTCGTCTATTGCTATATTATCGCGCTATTCTGCGCCCGAGCTTTGTTGATTGTTTCGATTATATTATAGACTCAGCAATCCTTGAATAGGATACCACGCCAACCTTAGCCAGTTCCCTGGGCTTCAGAGTCTATAGAATGCCTGTGAATTACAATCTCATAGGAATATGGCTTATGAACGCTATTCGCTGACTACTGATTGCTCAAATTCGGGACTATAGCGACTCAAATCTGAATACCACTCGTACATCCCTGCTTGTCGAGGGTCCGTCTTGGCACGTGCGGAACACTGCCACCAGGGTCAGGTCCCGAGCGCTCAGCAAGCGCCGAGAAGACACAGCCCACGATGTTCAACGGACCTGCTGGTTCAAGTCCATTCCCTTCGACGACCGACCTACATACCCACGACGATGAGCTGCTGCGGAGAGGCCAAGCCTCCTACCTCTGCCCAGAAACCACAAAATGGATACCCCAATATGCAGACGGTGAATCAGCAGCCCGTTCCGCACCCTGGATTGCAGAACCCGTCTTTCCAGCAGCCTACCGTCTCCCCACCCCCGAACGTTCATCAACAGGGCGCTTTTGCTCAGAACGGTTTCCAGCAACAGCAAGGATGGCAGTCGAGCTCTCCGCCTCCGTTCAATCCGTACTCTGGTACAAATACACCCGCTGGTACCTTTGACGCGACGGCGAAGAACACGTACAATGGGTCCGTCAACGGATATCCTTTCAACGAACCCCTTGCTCGGCCAGGATCTGCCCATACCTCTATCATGAGGTCCCAGGCAGGCTCGCCTCCACATATGTCGGTTTCAAGTCCTCCCCCAATGATGACTATCCAACCACCTCCTGGACAAATAGGCCAAATACCGGGTTACCCAACTCAAGCCGACGAGGGTAAAATGTCTGTAGCAATTGACTTTGGTGAGCGTCCAGTCAAGTGACGTATTGAGCCTGAGTAACCAATTTCTTTCAAGGTACAACTTTCTCTGGCGTGGTAAGTGGCATGCGCTTGGATAAGACTTCGCTTGTTCACTGGATCGAAGGCCTACGGTTCTTCGCGTATAGCCGGCGGTCAAGTGCAGCAGATCCTGAATTGGCCCGGCTCGTTTGAGACTTTCAGGAAGGTCAGTCAAATTCGCGTAGAGCCTTTGATCGGAGCCTCACCGCTTTCTAGATTCCGACATGTTTGCTGTATGAGTGAGTCGAGGATCTTCTCGACCAACGCTCGAGATGATTGATCTATGGTAGTGAATATGGTCAAATATTAGCCTGGGGCCTCGAAGCTAAAAATGCGACGCCGATGCCTGGGACTACCCGATGTGAATGGTGCGCAATTTTCTTCGTCGTCGAAAATAGCCCTTGTAATCAGTTCTCTTCCCCAGGTTTAAGCTATATCTGGAACCTCATGCTCTTCGAGACCAATCGGCAATTGACGAACGCCTGCCCGCCTTACCAGTTTGTCCTTTTGTCATCATACCCACTTACTGCTGATCTTCAATAGCCAGGGAAACGGGCGGTTGATCTCATCGTTGATTATCTCGGTTGCTTATGGGAGTATGCTAAAGAACAAATCACTCGCGAAATCGGCGCCGTTGCCGACCTCAGTACGCTGTTATACTACTCTAAAATCCGCAAGCTAACTGGACCTCTTGCAGACTCCGCAGACGTGTGGCTCACGGTTCCAGCAGCGTGGGATGCGAAGGGCTGCGATCTTATGCGAGAAGCTGCCATCTCCGCCGGGCTCGTCCAGAGTGCGAGAGCTGGCGATCGTGAATGGAGAGAGCGGCTGAGGATCATCACTGAACCTGAAGCAGCAGCGGTCCATTGTGCACATTTGACGGACCTCCATCACTTAAAGCCATCTCAGAATTTCATCGTTTGTGATGCAGGTGGTGGTACTGTCGATCTTGCGGTTTACAAAATCATCGGCCAGATGGCTAACCTCGAAATTGCCGAGATGTGCGCACGTTCAGGGGCAAACTGCGGTTCTCTCTTCCTTGATTTGCGGTTCAAAGAGCTGGTAAAGACGCTTCTGGCCGACCATCCCGCTCATTTAGACCCTGCATCTCTGGCTTATTTCAGTATGTCGGACCTTCATTTCTATTGCAATTGCAATTACTGATATGATATTCAGTGCACGCCTTCAGCGAAACTGACAAGATTGCATATACCGGGGTTGAAGACGACGGTCCGTACACCTGGGCTCCTGCATCATCTCCCGATATGACGTTTTTGGATGGCAGATAATATGTTCCACTTCACATGCTTCAATGTCGAGGACCCTCACGCTCCGGAGGTCGGGCTGGAGAATGGGCAGCTCTCGATACCCGGTAATATGCTGCGCCGCGAAGTCTTTGACCCCGTTGTAGAACAGGTTCGTATCTGCTCCTTTGCCCGCCGACGAGCCCTCAACTATAACCTTCCTAGGTCCTGGCATTAATTGAGGAGCAGACACGGAAGCTAGATCAAAGGATTGATGCGTTACTTCTCGTGGGAGGTTTTGCTGGCTGCGAATACCTCAAAGCTAGGGTAGAGGTTCGTCATCCACCGAAGTTGTTACGAGCGCCTTTTGGTATTCTAACTCCCACGTCAGGAACAATTCAGCTCCAGAATTAGAGTGATTGAGAGACCACCTGATGCGGATACGGCCACCGTTCGGGGTGCAGCAAGATACGGATTGGCCCGGCGTCCGCTTGTTTCCAGTGTCATCGCGCCCAGATCGTATATTATGAAGGTTTGAAAATTGATTCCTGTGGTGGTGCAGTTCTAACGCCATTCAACCTTAGGTCAAGTTGCCAGCTGACCAAGAGGATTGGATGAAAAGGCCTGCGTATATCCGAAACAATGACGCAGGCGTCCCGATTTGTGAGAACAGGTACCACGCATTTCCTTCCTTCTTGCTACCGAAATTGACTTGCCGGCGGGTCTGATCAGATTGCAATACCTCGTGCAAAAGGGTGCCATTATCAGGAAAGGGTAAGCAGTAATGTCCCTCGCAGTTGCCTTTTCGTCTAATTAGGAGTCTAAGTCAACGGGTTACGACTAAATTCTGGTGGGTGATTTAATTTGTGCGATGGAAGCCACGAGTCTAATGCCATATGCAGCAAATTCTCTCAAACACCTCAAGGTTTGTCCTTACCTTAAGTGGTTTCCGTCCATTTCTTGACGCAAGTATCGTAGATTCAACATTTGTCGCCGTCTTGTATACCAGCGAGACGGAGAAAGTTCTGAGGTACACGGATGAAGGGGAAACCGTGGAATTGTGCAAGTGGACCGTCGACATCTCCACGCTCCCTACATTCCGGCAGAACGCTGCGAATCCGCCTCCTGGCGGGTTCTATACTGGTGAGCTTCTCTTCTGCACTTCACGATGAGCTGCTCCTCAGAGAACGTGCAACAGAGTTCGAGCTAGGTCTCGAGTTGGATAGCGCGGAGGTTCGAGGTATCTTAATCTTCAACGGGCAGGAATGGGGAAGGTTTGTCTTCCACATCGATGGCGCTCGCTTCTATTACTCACTACGCCTACAGGGTTACTTTCGATTTCTTGAATTAGCGGGACAGCTTCCTTGGTTCTTTACCATATCTATCTTCTTATTGAAGCGCTGCCAGTGTGTTCACTCCTTATTAAGCGTCAAAATTTTCTTTCGAGGCTCAAACATTAATAAGAACATATAGGTGACAGCTGAATTATCTGGACAAGTATCTGGTAAAGAATCATGCCGACAGTGTCAAATTCACATTTGCCCAACATTTGCCACCGCAGATTTACTGCAGTGAATCTGAGTCTTGTCACGTGCCACTGCTGCCACATGATTTTTTAATGACAGGCTAAATCCGTCGTGAGTTTCTTTTCGGAGTTGTTTTCGGTACCTGTTTCCTGGTCGCAGGTGGTTCAAACCAGTGATGAAATGGTTCAACCTACTGACAAGCGGGCGTTGCCACCACTCGCCGGCCATTTCCGTCCTCGAGATGATTACTCAAAAAGGAGATGCGATCGGGGGGCAGCTATCACACCAGAAACTATAAAACCTCGCAATGGGTATGAGTAGGATGACATCGCGCCATGGCATCCCGTTCTCTCTCAGACATCCCTCTCCAGAACCTCTACCACCTCCTCCAGCCGCTGACCCTCTCTCCTGATGCCCGCTTCACGAACTGGGGACGCACCTTTACCTGCCAGCCTCTCGCCGTCTTCTTGCCCGAGACAGAGTACCAATGCGAGCTTATATTGGAGCTGGCTCGCAGAGAGGGCAAGACCGTCCGCGCTGTTGGAGTCGGTCACAGCCCCAGTGATCTCGCCTGCACCAACGAGTACATGCTTCGTACCGAAAAGCTGAACCGCCTGCTGGAGGTAAGCCCCTATTCAACTTTCCCTTACGAGATTACGTTTGTTCCTGTCGTACCACACCATCGCTGACTCAACCCACTATTTGATTCACATAGGTACACGCAGAGAAAAATTATGTCGTCGTCCAAGGCGGCATCACGCTGTCCGACCTCCATCTTCAACTCGCCAAGCACAAGCTCGCGATGATGAATGTTGGTTCTATCTCCGACCAAACCCTGGCCGGAATCGTTACGACAGCCACTCACGGCTCCGGAATCGACTTCGGCGTCATGTCGACGCACGCGCTCGGTTTGACCCTCTTATTGGCAGATGGGTCTCGTGTGTTCTGTTCACGTTATGAGCGCGCGGATTTATTCATGGCTACCATTTGTGGATTGGGGAGCACAGGCCTCATCTTGAACGTACATCTACAAGTCGAACCCGCGTTCATGCTCAAGGAGTACCAAGAATCTCTCCCCTTCAACGAAGCGATGGAGAATTTGGACACCATCGTGCATTCTGGCGAACACGTGAGATTCTGGTGGTTTTACTCTCCGGACACCGTGCGCGTCAGCGTCTCAAATCGTACCGACGAGGTTAGTAGCTTAACATAATTGAAAGTTTCAGGCACTAAAGCAATTGGTCCTTTTAGCCTAGGAAACCCGCGTTCTCTTGGTTGTGGCACTCCCTCATGGGCTACCATCTGGTCCAACTGTTATTGTTCATCGGGCGATTCTTTTTGTGTGTGAACACTTGGACATGCCGGTTTGCAGCCTGGTTGACCAGCAGCAAATCTGTGGGCGTGGACGTTAGTCACGCCATCTTCAATGTGGAATGCAGAGTGAGCGGCATTCCTTTCATCGTGAGATCGTTCGATATTGATGTATCCCACCTAGTATCCCCAACACACGACCGAGTGGGCTATTCCATACGAGAATACGGTCCCGTGTCTGCGCGAATTCAGAGATTGGGTGCATGCCGAAATAGAAAAACCAGACGGGATCCGACCTCACTTCCCCGTGGAAATCCGATTCTCAGCCGCTGACGATATATGGTTAAGCCCCAGCAGTGGCGGACGGACCTGTTGGATTGGGATCGTGCAATACAAGTAAGAGTTCCGATCCATCGCGGCGTATATTCCCACTGATCAATGTTCCAGACCATATGGCTGTAACGTTCCGTATCGCAAGCTCTTCGAAGGCTTTGAGGCTATTCTTAGCAAGTACCAGGGCCGTCCGCACTGGGCGAAGGCACACAATCTACGTCCCGATACGCTGCGAAAGATGTATCCACGTTTTGATGACTTCATTCGTGTCCTCGAGGATGTTGATTCGACTGGGATGTTCCGCAACGACTACATCAACCGACACATATTCGGGCACAACATAGCCGGGCGGATACACAAGACGCGAAAGGAATAGGCTCTCTCATTTCACATCTGGGTTTCATGGACAGTGTATCGATAGACTCTTTGATCGCGTACTATAGAGGATTAATTATAATATAAAATATGCACCAACCACGTCGCTGGTTTCAATCGGAGAGATTAGATAACTGATCAATCGGCCGACAGTCGCGGAGTTTAGCGCAGTCGCATTGCTTGCAGACGCCATTCAGCTCTTCGCAGTGCGCTTCCATCATGAATCCACGGCCTTCGACCAGTGCAACCGCTTTGCGTCGCCTAATGACCGAATACAAGCAGCTTACTGCCGGAGGTTTGCTCCCCGATTCAACTACAGCTGCCCAAATCTGATCATCCCCGGTTCGTTGTACTGCGTTTGCTGTAGGCTCGCCAGATGGCATGTTCACCGCTGGTACGCCTGTCACTCCGACAGTCGCATGGCTTGAAATCCAGTGCTGATATGGCTTCCTTCAAGGTCCTATCTCCGAATCTGACTTCTTCACTTGGGAGGCGTTGATTTGTGGCCCAAAGGACACGCCGTTTGTAAGCCGCGCTGTTGCTCAGTGGGAACGTATCGAATTGAATGCAATATACTGAAGGAGGGTGGCGTATTCTCGGCCAAGTTGACCTTTGTGCGTACATCCTGAGGCACCCATGCTAATTTCCTCGAACTAATTGCCGTATTCGAACCCCTGGAATCGCAGCCCTCCGATTACCCTCTTTCCCCTTTCAAAATGAAATTTGAGCCACCGTTGTTTCACCCGAACAGTAAGGACTTGCTCTGCCCGTGCCGGAATCGGTGGGAATGACCGTAATTTCTCCCAGTATATCCTGATGGCAATGTGTGCATCTCAATTCTCCATACACCGGGGGATGACCCGACGATGTACGAGCAAGCTTCGGAAAGATGGAGCCCCGTGCAGAGTGTGGAAAAAGTGATTTTGAGCGTCATATCAATGCTAGCAGGTATGTCCTTTCATCATGCTTCTTCTCTGCATCATGTCGTTAAACCGATGTTGTCGCTTTAAGAACCGAACCTTGAGAGCGGTGCGAATATTGATTGCTGCAAACTATATAGGGAGAACCGACAGGTACGTGCCGTTCCCAATACCCAGGACAACAGGTGCTAACCTGATGTAGGAATACGAAAGGCTCGTACGAGAGTCCATAAACGAACAACTTGGGCTGTGACTTATACTTGCTTGACATCGCAACCCGCCCGACAATCGTATAATTGTATCTCTAATCTCGTGAGAGTGCTGCATCTTATTGGCGGTGATTTCCGAACAGCAGAGTGGCAGCAGCGCTCCAGTTTATTTTTCGACACCACACTATCCTTTTCTGAGAAGTTAATCGAGGGAGAGTATCGATTGCTAAGGTACTCCACATCGCACGCCTCTAGTGGGATAACTCGTCCGCTTTGGCCCGTTGGGAACGGCAGTTTTTCAGGTCGACCAAGCACTGAGTAACACCATTGAAGGTGATAGTACTCCACGATATGTTCCCTAGGAACAGTCTTCCAGGATTAAGCGAGGCACCACGTTCATGGCCATCAGCTGCGAGATAGTTAATCAGGGGGTCATGAAGTGACGTTGACACACGGTACCTCTTGGAAAAGCAGCTTTGCAGCATATGGGATAGTCAGCTGAGCCATTTTCTTCGAGCTCTTGCAATACGTGCACCAGCCGTTGTATCCCATAAGCCCGCACTCCTGACAAGCATTGACTTCAAACTTGTCCGAAGAGATCATGAGACGCTCCAGGAGGAGTTGGGTTGCGCCATAACCTATCAAGCAATCGCGCTCCATCTCGCCAAGTCGAAGCCCACCTTCGCGGGACCGACCTTCCGTCGGTTGTCTAGTTAAAGTGGCACGTGGGCCCCTGCGAGCGGTAAGTATAGACACATTACAAACAGAATGTCGGTCGCGCTTACCTGGCGCGGGCGTGCATTTTATCCATAACCATATGTTCTAGGGTACTTTTCAGCATGGACGCACACACGATAAGACACTGTCTTACTGAGTTTCTGAGTTGGACGGATAAGTCGCGGAGTCAATAAAGGGGCATCCCAAAGATACTTCATACCTGGTAGTAAATGGGGCCGAAATATACATACGCCTCGAGGGGTTCACCAGTAATGCCACTGGTGAGCATGTCTTTGCCGGCGTAGCTGAAACCGTTCTCGATGAGTATTCGGCTCATATCTTCGACCTACGCCCAACGTAGAAGTTAAAGTTACTACCATAATGATACTCGGTGAATCTTACTTTTGATCCCCCAAAAGCGGTTCCATACTGCAGTTTACCGCACAATACTCCTGCCTGCAGGGAAGTCAGAAGTCAGCTGGCCTCGTATTGGGCCGCTTAGCCGTACGTACCTTGCCAGCTAAAAGCTCAATCATCTTACCCACTGTCATTCGGGATGGGAAACCATGCGGATTCATGATGGTATCTAAGATAGTTTGGTCTAGTAGGTGATCGAGTTGAGCGGATCCAACCGAACGTACCAGGATTTATGCCTTGGTCGTTGAAGGGCATGTCCTCTTGGTTTACGATCAGCCCACAGACACCCTTTTGTCCATGTCGACTTGAGAACTTGTCGCCCAGCTCGGGCCTCCGGGTTTGCCGGATCAACACTTTGATAAGGGTTTGATCGCTCTCCGTGTCAGTTATCATCACCTTGTCGATTTGGCCAGCGACGGGGGATTTATACGACATTGGCGTGTTCTTGTAAGGGACCGCCGCGGCCTGGCCAGTGAATGAGTTATCGTTGGCGTTAGTAGGGCTTTGCTTGTTGACATAAACATCGCCAGGATCCACCCGCTCGCCAACGCCCGCGAGACCATCGAGTTGAATTATGTCGTACTTTTTCTGCGTTTGGCCATTCTCATCCAATGGAGCATCAGCGAGCCGATCAAATCTAAAGGCAGACGTCAGTAACCAACCAAGAGCGGGCTCCTCATATATTACTTACGTCCCATTTGGATACTTTCGTATAAGCGTCGCGTTTTTGCGCAGGACCTGGCATCTACCGTAACCACGATCCAGACTAGCCTGTTCCAACGAGGGGCATTAGAGCGTCAGTGCCAACATCGGGAAGCGGAACCAGTGGAACCACGGACTTTGTTTAAGATCAGGGCATCCTCGATATCGTATCCCGAATAACTCATTACAGCCACGGTCGCGTTCTGGCCAGCGGGGAGGCGATCGTACCCCACTAGCTCGATGGTCTTAGTCTTGACCATCGGCTGCTGTGGATATACTGACAGATATAGAAGGGTATCGATGCGATTAAATTGATTGTAGGCGATGGCCCCGATGGCTTGCTTTCCCATGGCACATTGATATGTATTTCGGGGGGATTGGTTATGGTGGGGATATGGAATCAGACCTGCGACGGCGCCAAGTAATGTAAAAGGCTCGATTTCCAGATGTGTGGTCGTGGGATGTATGTCGGATTCGTAAAGTGCAATATATGTATCGTTTTCTTCATTTACATCTAGATACTCGACGAGGCCTTGTCTCAGGAAATCATCGAATGTCATTGTGCCTTGTTTCAGAAGCTGCGAGTGACGTTAGATCACCGTCATATAGGAGCGGATAAACATTACCGTGATATGCTCGGATCGGACTCTTGGCTTGCTATCTTCGACAATGATCATTGGACGACAAATCCGTCCACCATCACTAGCGATATGTACCGCCTTGTGGTGGTGGTTGATGTAGACGCTGATAAACTCGCTCAGCCGTCTTGCTCGCCGCAGCTTCCGAAAGTTAGTAACGAAACGGGAGGGGTAGCGCGTGATCCCAATTATAGTACCATTAACGTTAACCACGAATGTATGAGGGCCGTATATCTCCGTCCCTGTTGCCAGGCTGATATCTAAACCAAGGCGGAGTGAGAAATACTCCTCTTTGTCCCAAAATAAGCCGGGGAATACCTTCGACGCCCAGCATGAATGCCAGCCGAATAATAGGTTCTTCTTCCACATCGGTGGTGATATGTGTCATGAGCGCCAGGTTTTTTACTAGCCCACATGCCTCCCCTTCGGGCGTGTCGCTGGGACACAGCATTCCCCACTGACTAGGTTGCAAAGCACGCGGTCCACTGACTTTTCTGGTCTTTTCAAATTGCGAGGAGATCCGAGTCATCATCCCGAGAGCGGAAATGAAACTAAGGCGGCTCAGGACATGCGTCACGCCTGCGCGTTCCATCTTGAACCGCTTGAGAGACCAGTTCCCAGTCGAAATAGCCCGAACGAACCCCGACGTCAGGTGGTCACCTTGAAATTGCATGGTATTAAAAGCGTCAAATTCATTGGTCCGTGATGGCTTCTTCAGGACTTTGTCGATGGCCGACTTTAGATTGGTGTTGTAAGTTTTGAAGAGATCTTCAAAAAGAAGCGCGAGAAGCTGTCCGGCTCTGAAATACAAAAGATTTAGGATTGTTCACATGCACTATTGCCGGACTTACAACTCTAAGCGCTTGTTGCCAACATAATCTCGATCGTCCACCATTTTCTCGTCATCCATGGCCATGAGGACTCGACGAGTCATAGTGGCCACGAATATCGCTTTGGACCTGAAATCGAGGCCTTTGACGGGGACATGGGCAAGAACAATGGTGGCAAGTGCTTCCAGTGCTTCTTCCCATGCAGGACGCCGGGGACCCACAACTCGACGGTTCACCTTCACCCGTGTACCTATATACTCCAAAGCCTGATGACGGGTAAATATACCCAGCTTTGCAGCGTCCTCAAGGTTTGTCGCGAACGCCATCTTGTAAGATTCGGTGTTGCCGGCCGTCAGCAGCAAGATCTCCTTGTCAGATTGGATCCCCAAAGCTTTGAGCGCAATAACAATGGGGACATCCTCGTGAATCGAATTGTGCCGCAAATATATTTTGCCCTTTTTCGTTGCGACATACGTCTTGGATTTCAGGCCGCCGTGAGTCGACCTGCAAGCCTGGATCAGCCGTAGGAGGGTACTTATGGCCGAGGGAACTCACGAGGTACACGATGCCTGAACAACGCCTTTTACCGGATCAGTCTCGACAATAATTCGATTCTTGCTCAGTTGTTCCTGTACAAGTATCACTTTCTCTGTCCCCTTGACTACAAAGTACCCTCCTGGATCCAGAGGGCACTCCGTCATCCGCGCCAGCTGGGCTTCGCTGCGCCCCGTTAGCACACACTTGCTGCTGCGCAACATGATCGGCAGCCGCCCGACGTTTACATTTCTTTGCACGATCGTTCGACCTCTCGTATACTGAATCGTGACAATGACCGGCGCACTGTATGTGATGTCTCGCAGCCGGCATTCGTGCGGCGTTATCCGCTTGTCGATCGCGTCCTTGTCTGGTCTCTCGGGGAAGCCCACATTTATGTCGGTGTATTTGAGCCAGAACCGAGGGTCGACGTCCGAGGTGACCTTGTTGTTGGCCCTAACGATGTTCTTGATATCCACGCCCACGAAGTAGTTGAACGAGTCGATGTGCTGCTTCACCAGGCCCTTCACCTTCAAGAAGGCAGGCAGCAGCAGCCATTTGTCCTATAATCGTCGGTGAGATAGAATGAGTACAAGAAATCGGACGCACTTGGTGCTTACTTCTACATTCTTGATCGGGTCAGTCAGACCAAGCCCTCGCCAGTTCGACCTTTCGACCTCGTCCCACTCGTCGTCGCGTGTTTCAACAGTCATAACATAGATATCGTAGAAGTTTGAGACGAATCAAGTCTCTGAATAGGGGCTCGGTCAAAATATGGACAAACATTCTCTCGCACTCATTCTTAGTTCTTATTTCCCGTCTTCCTGACATTTAGATAGACGAGACGCGTATGCTCAAAATTCCTGGGATTCACCACGCAATATGTCTGATTGTTTGCTAGTGCGGGATGCCGAGTTGAGCTTCTAAATTAACGGCATCCCGCCCTTCGAGTCTAGGTCGGCCTTTACAGATCGCGCTCACTGTCTACACTCGTGAACCCTGGCGGTGCACGAACGACGTACTTGGTCCTTCAAGCACCGTGGGTATATATAAACCTCGTATAGAATTCGGGGGGAATGTGTCTACTCTTATTATTTGCTCATAATCTCCTTGCGTGCTAGTACTGTCCAGGGAAAGGACATACTGCGTACGCCTTACACGCCTACGTTATTCCGCAGAGCATCCTCTTTCCTCTTTACCGCTATGAGTACATCATGCACGACCATTGCCAGATTTCAGTAAGATATCATAATGCCCGGGACTTGAACGATGGAAAACGGATTGTGAGCTGCAACTGCGCTGGTAGAGGCGTTGGACGTTGGATTACTTACCGATATAACAAGGTCAACGGCGTCGCGTCGCTATTCCTGAACTCAACAAAGTCCACATGCCCATCAGCCGAACGTCCGTCAAGATACGCTACGTCCAGGTTCAGGCCAAGAGTGCGCGCGAGTGCCGTCATTTGTACGTGGTCTGCGATACCCGATCATCATAACGGTAAGTATTCCAGATCGCCAGATGCGCTTGAGCTACCTTACCCGCTTCCTTCCCAACGGCCTCGACGAACGCTTCACAGAATTCCCTGGGCTCGAGTTGGATGCCAATTTCGGGGTGGAAGAGGAATGGTGCGTATTCGTTGGGATCCGTTCGTATTCGTGCTGACTGAAGACTCATGAGTTCGAATTCCAACCCCAAGATAAACAACCAGTGTTACCGTTAGTAGCCGAAGATATACGACGATGGAATTCGAGACTGGACGTAGGGTGAGCAAATGCGTTCAATGTATAAACGGGTAAACGTGCTCTCAGGCGATTGGAAAGCAAGGAGAATCTTTGAGTCAAGTGATTTCCCGTCATTGGTACCCTGGGCAATGTTCTGCAGCAGCGATGCTAGCACATCGTAGAAGTCCTCGAAGACGAGTTTCTGGAAGCCTGCTTGCTCCAGCATTGGGAACGTAGACTCCAGCATGGATATTGCGCTCGCCGCAGCCATTGCTACATCAGTGGCCTTGAGTATGCTGTCCACATAAGCAAACGCCACAGCTGTAAAGTGACGGGAATCAGTAACAACAGTGTAGTAGGTGATTAAAGCACAATCACATCTATAGAAACAGTCTCCGTCCCCTGTGGAATTCATGAATAAACGACAGAACGGAGAACGATTGGTAATGAGCAGACCTCTTGCCCTTCTGATAGAATCGAATCCTTTCGCCACCAAGCTGTCGATTTGCTTTACGAAAGACTGTGAACCGTTTTCGTACTCGGCCCGCAGCACGCTCATTGGCGCTATGTCTTCGATGAGAGCTCGTGTGGGCACGCTATCCTCCAGCAGGTTCTGCATTGCGATCACGATTCAATGAGCTAAATTCGTATAGACAAGTTGCAGCCAAGCGAAAGCGATGTGCACCTGGTTCAGCTCGTATAACTGAGATTGAGACAAAGATGCCAGATCTATCGAGAACATCAATCATGTTGCTCGCTGGTAAGAGGGGCGAGTATTCTAGCAACTCACCGGTCTCGGGTGTTATTTCTGTAGGTGGTCCTGCAGGTATTTCGTTTCCGTCATTGGAGATTTCTGGAGCCTGAGGCGCGGCTATGGATCGTGGTTCACAAGTGAGCGATCAAGCTCAAGGTCGGCAAAGAATGTAGCTAACGGACATGGTGGGTCTGACGGTCTACCAGTAGTCATACTTGTCGGGGTGGAGGTACTTGTTGCGTTCGCGATATCGTTGGCGGGATGGACGAGTTGGAACAACGACAGAAATACCGTAATTGGAAATTTCCACTTCACACAGCCGCCAATGCGTTCACAAACAACTTCCATTTAATTACTCTACATTACATATATTCACGGAGACTACAGATCAAGGAATATAACTGTGAGGATTATGGTATATGTGAATGTGGTATATATAGAACGTCCAAGAGAGAAGTTGACTCATTGATGAGTCCTTGCTTTCTTCTCTCTGTGTCGATCGAGCTTCGCTACTAGAGCATTTTGATCCTCGATAGAGGTGCGAGCACTACACAGGGAAATATGGTTAGATATATTATCAGATGACGGGTGAAGGGAACATTACAATTCGAGGGCAAAGTCTGGCAGTTGGTCAGGGCGCTCGATATATTGAAGTTCCAAAAGAGCCTCTTGTCTTAAAGTGATGCTGTGGAGTAAATAGTGATTCGTGAGTGTGCAGTTACCAACAACACATCCTCGACACTCCATGCACTTACAGTTCCTGAGGCGTTGGCTTGGGTTTATGATGTTTACGCTTCGGGGGCCACACAGGTTCGGGAGCCTTCTCTGGCTCACCTTTCGCCGCAGATTTTCTGGCGCGCTTCCTGCGTTTGGATTCCTACGAGATGTCAAGCAATGTCCAGAGTAGAGGTGTGCACTCGTACCTTCAAGGCATTGAGCACCCGCGCCTCCTCTATTTTGCTGCTTGCCAGGATCTCATCGTTCTTGTGGCTGTAGACACCTACAGTGCTCAGCGTTTTCTGGATCGCGGTTTCCTCGTTGGAAACATCAGGAACATCTTGAAAATGAATCAGTTTCATATTGGACACACACGCCATCTGTATTCTTTGGACTCACGCTCGTCAAAGAGGAGTGCCCCTAGCCCTCGCAGGTCACCCTACACATCCTCTTGAGTAACAAGAAAATGAGCTAGCTGGCACAGTACTCACTGCGTCTTGACCTGCATCAGCAGTCAACTCATCGCGCGCCTTGGACTTTTTGCCAGAGTTTGAGCCGGTGAGATTGGCCATGGCCCAGTCAAATTCAGCAATGGACGCTCTCTCGATCTAGAGTCCAGTGAGTAACGAATCCTTATACATCGCGACAAAAAGCACGGGCCATACCACTGTCTTAGTGCTCAAAGTATGCTCGTGCAGCTTGAAAATATTCTTGATCCCAAATAGTTCACCTTGCTTCGTAGTATCTCCTTGAATTCCCTCAAAGAACCTAGGAGGACTAAGGTAAATTGGGGGTAAAAGGAGAGATTTGAGTGCAACGCACCGGGTTTGTACGCTGGCTTGATAGCCGATCGCCATTTGCTGCTGCTTGTATATCTGACGAGCGTATATGAGTTCCTCGATGGATCCAGCTCCAAGCAGCCGATAAACGTGAACGTCGCGGGTTTGACCGAACCTGTACGCGCGATCCATCGCTTGGAGATCATGCGCAGGATCTGCATAGGCATGTACTTGAGAATTGCTGAAGAACGAAGCATAGACTCATACATACTCCAATTGGGGTCTGCAGCAACGATTATATGAGCTCAGAACTGAGTGAAAGAATACTGATTGCACAGAAAGGCTCACCAAACACTACGACCTTATTTGCGGCTAAAACGGAGTAAAATCAATAAAATTTCTCCATAGGAAGGAGTTTTAGCCGTGCCAGTAAGGTTCAAGCCAGTGCCGCCTGCCATAGTAGACACCAAGAAAATATAAACATCTGGGTCTTTCTGAAACTGATCTATGATGGACATGCCTATTCACAATTGTCAGCAATGCTAATACTCATGGACACATAAATGCCAGACATACGATCTTTGCTATGTGTCTTCCCTTCCAACTTGACATACCCGAAGCCTAAACACAGGTCCCAATACTCAATAATCAAATAACGCAGGAGATCGGAAAGCGAAGGCTCAGGGAACGGGAACGCACCACGATTATTCAGGTGAAACTCCAGCATCGTCAACAGCTTCACAGACTTCGTGAAAATGAGGACCTTATTCGTACGGTCCTTGCGCCAGTCTGTCAGCAACATCTCCAACGCCTAGAAAATCGTCGCATTGTTAGTATCAAACGTCCATTTGGGGAGGCCATGATGGAAGCAAGCGATGTGTCACTCACGCGCCACTTGCCACAGTATTTCTCTTGCAGCATGGCGGTTACATGCTTCGGGGCATTCTTCTTGGGGAAGGCAATAGCCACGAGCTCTCTGTTTCGGGCCAGCTATAGGCGGCGTCAGATAGAGCATAGCAAAGGGAACGTAAATAAGGAATAAACCTGATCTGGCGTATCATCGGGCCCGGGAAGGATGAGGGCGAGGTGATTCGCGAGCTTGATGAGGACGGACATGAACTTGAAGAGGTCGCCAGCGGCGAAGGGGAAGCAGCAATCCTTCCGCCTGGAAATGTCACTTAAGTTGAAGATGGCTAAACCCTTCCGTAGGCGTAGGTTGACTCACTTTTCTTGAGAACCACAGGGGCACATCTCATCTTTCCGGATGAGATTTTGTACCGGCTCCATAGCGAGTAAACGCTTGTACACTGTAGGAGGGGGATGAGTGCGCGTTGTGAGCGGGCAAACCGCACTGTCAAGCGCGAGTACCCACCATCAATTTGAACTTCGGTCAAAGGGCAGAAGACGACTTCGTCGATCTTCTTGGGAAGCTAGGAGTGCGGGGAAGAGTTCAGTGCTGGACTTGTACCTTTGTGTAGGTAGCGAACCTGGTGTTTGATGATTTCCTTCGTCCTGAATACAAGCGGGACGTCAGAATTTACACCGAGTCAATAAAGGGTATCCTTACCTCCGCAGAAAGAAGTTAGGCAGTATCTTGTCCCTCAAAATAAGAGCTACCGACTACTTGAGTTAATCACCTGCCGAGGAATGAACAGTGTGTGCTCGACAACTCACCAGCGCGTTTGCCCGCTGCTCCTCGCTCGAACCCGACGATTGGCCCACCGCCAGTGGCTTCGCCACCAGGACCTTCCACTGCTTCCGCGTCCCTAGACATCCTGGATTGGTCCAATCCAGGATCGTCCACATCTCGTCATACGAGTTTTGTATCGCGGTGCCCGTGAGTCCGATGCGCCCCGGGCACACAAACTGGTGGAATGCCTGTGTCAGTTTCGACGTGATGCTTTTGAGGCGATGCGCCTCGTCCACGATGACACACGACCACGGGAGGGTGTCCAGCTTGTCGATGTGCCGGCGCGCGAGATCGAAAGACGTCAAGACTGAAAAAAAGTGGAGTGAGTAGGAGTAGGAATAGGCGTCTTTACGAGGGTAAGTTGTCCGTAAGTACTTACCGACATCCAAGCGTCCGAGTTCGAAGTCGTGGAGTGCGACTTCTTGCTCTGCGGGCGTTCCATGAAACATGCCAACTTCAAAGTAACCCCACTGTTAGAATATGATAGCAACACACCAACGATGGCGATAATCATCGAGACCAGTCAGCATTTCCTCCATTCCGAAAAATAGATATCACAATCACGCACAGTCTCAAATTCCCTTTGCCAATTCGGCACCACCGAGCTCGGCGCAATGATCAAGCACGTTGGCCACGTTGCATTGGCGGGCGGCAGCTTTCTGTGTTTCTTCCACTGCGCACCATCTTGGAGCCGGGAAACGTGGCGCCATCGGCGTCTGCGGTCGCGCTGAACATGGAACACAAAACGAGGGATGGGTAAGTATAAGTGATTGCGAGATGTATCAAATCAAACGTGCCTTGTCACCGTGCTTTCTCATGATTGCGGATAGAAATGAGATGACCTGTATAGTTTTACCTTCGTACGGACGTCAGCGATGCTTTCGAGGAGGGTGAACGACACTCACCCTGTGAACCAACAGCGCATTCACTCGTCAGCGACTTCTATGAACATTTCCAACATCCTTACCAACTCACCAAACCCCTGAAAATATACGTACATTCAGAACGATCATGGGACTGAACGTACGTTGCAGATAGGATCAACTCACATATCATCGCCCAATAAGCCCCCGCGGTCCTCCTTGTACCTGTCATAGAAAAACCGGATTCCATCACGCTGATATTCTCGGAGGAACGTGTTGATCGATGGCGGCACTTTGACCCCCAGCTCCTCATCGAGAATCAATGGGCCGAGCGCAGACTGCCCGTCGGGAATGGGAAAGTTCGGACGAGGGCTCAGGTTCTTTGGAGGTTCGTCAGGTTTCGTGTCTTCTTCTATGGAAGGCTTGATGGCAGGAGGTACGATCGACGGGACTGCATAGGTGGTTGAGATGGCTGAGATGCGCAGAGCAGGAAGTGGTGTCACCTGGCTCAAGCTTGCTTAGAGCTTCATCGTCACCAGAATCACTTTCCGTGACAGACGCCTCCGGGTCAGGTTTCCTATACGTAGAGATATCAGGCAGCGGCGGGCCTTCGTCGCCCGAATCGGGTTCTGTCACCGAGTCATCTTCTGTGTGGCTACTCGCAGCCAAGTCGACAATAGGCACGGGCAGGGGCGGAGGCTTCTGGAGGATAGTGAACGTCCGCGATAGTTTGGGAGAGTAATCCGCCTCAGATGATGGAACGACGCTATCCGCAGGGTCAACATCGTCTTCTTCTTCCATCGCAGGCCCATTTTCGTCGTCTGCAACTTGCCCGTCGTCGTCGGACGACAAATCAAGGTCACGTCCTAAGTGAGTATATCAGTCAGATAGTAATGAGCAAGCTCAATCTCCCGCACCCAAGTATTGCAGCAGAACATTCTGCGATGCGGTTGGCCTCGGCGTATATTCTGGATATTTCACTGTGAGTAACATAGTCGGAGCCAAGGAAAGGGTACTGACTGGGTTTGTAGGAAGGTTCAGACTCAGAATCGCTGGCAAGTTTTCTTCTCTTCCTCCCATTGCTGCGCTTCACCTTGGCTTTAGTCTCGTATACATATACTCCGGGGTTGAAGTCAGAGTCGGAATCGGGTTCTGACTCGACGTCATTGATAGTACATAGATCGCAAGAGAATTAAAATTACCCATGGGAGCCGGGACAGACACCAGCTCTCCTGTTGCCTGTAAGTACAAGTACACGGAGTTGAGGAGGAAGAAGCACTGACTTGAACGCTTCCTGGTTTTGTCCATTTGCTAACGGAGTAGGTAGCAATCGCCTGTGCGCTTTGTAGTGAGATATCCTGAGTGCGGCGAGTCGCCTGATTCGCGGTGGTCGTGGTTACTGATAGAGTTGTGGTCGGAGCCGTGGCTGGAGTCGCGCCGCGATACTAATTATTTGTCCCGTGACATGGTAAGACAATCACGTGGTCTTCGGGATCCGCCGACATTGGATTATGAGTTATAAATAGCATTAGCCCTGAGCCGCTACAGCCATTGAAAGTACAAGAAAGCAATGGACGAAGCTAGAGCCCGAACGTACGTGAATTAACTATTAACGAGAAAGCGAGACGGTAGAAGGGATGGAAACAAAATGGGAAAAGCCGATGCTCAATCAAAGGCCTCCTCCGCACTTCGGCGGACCAACCTTCGTACTTTCTTCTTGTAACCTGAGGGCGTAAAGTCAGTGGCGATTGTAAGAGCTTAGGAGCGGTATGGACCTTCAAAGTCTGTTCTAACTTCTTTCGCAGCGTCAACGTTAGCCGGGCTGTCGAGATTCGGCTTGTCGGACGATAGCAGCGAAATTACGCTGACAAGCTACACATATTGCGTCAAGAACATCGTCCACGGAAATCAGAAAGTGTGCGCACGATGGACTCCACTGTATGTACAGGCATCCATCTCTCTCCGGCATCTTCGTACCCGTATTGATCGTCACCGGGGGCGTGCTGAGGTAGAGCGGTGAGGGTTCGCTGATTTGGAATGATGGAGCAGCTTACCAGGATTGAAACGCAAACGGTGCCATCGGCGTAGACTGAGTACTCAAATATCAGTAAGGTACACATATGGGGGAGACTATCCCTCACTGTTGGGGTGCCACATCGGTGTGATGAATCGCATCTTTGGGGGTAAGAGGGGGAACTCAGGCGGGAATGACAACCGCGCTTTGAAGAACCCTCCTTCACTGCAAGGCAAAGCACATCCTTTCAGGAACAGATGTTCTCAATTAGCTGAGTACCCCTTACTAGAGCGTGTCTTGGGGACTGAGACGGAGCGTGAGATGTTATGGCCAGGGAAATCTATGAGGAGTCATTTATCGCGTACCCAATGATAATGACCTCCCATTCATACAGATCGTTGTCGTCAACCAGGCCTGCCAATAGCTTAGTTCACGCCATCGATCCGCCATGTGTTTCTCGCATACCTGCAGAGAATCCTTCTACTGGTCGTTTGGTAAGCTCTTGCAGCTGCCTTCGAAGAAGTAACGTATTTGATGGCGTCGGCGTCGATGGTTTGGACATCGTAGGATCAATGAGAATGCGATGGCTTGACACTTGGGTGTGAATGCGATGAAGGATTGTACTTGAGTCCGATCGGTGAAGCTCTCTTTTATGGCGTCAAGCACGTGCCCCTGGCTTTGAAAGGAGTGACCGAGGTCAAAGGGATTCTAAGGCAGCTTTAGTCGAGAGTTATGTAACAATCGTCGTTCATGCTAATTGATGATTTTATGTATCGACTTTTCAATGGTGCGGGTGAAGATATAGGACGCAGCACTCGTAGATTGGCTCTAATATTGGGTGCTAATCATTATCTAGTAAGCGCCCATAGCCTGGATTATCGGGCCGACTTGCCTATAGCTCGAGCCTAACCTTGCAATAACGAAGGAAAGTATATGGATCAAAGACTTTAGCATATAGATGCAATGTGGATGAATCTCCTTATCTCGTATTGATATACCACTCATAATAACTGCCCTTGACTCGGAATTCAACTGAAAGGTTAAGATGGAGGTTTTCCAACTGGCTTGCCACGAATTTCGCAACAGATTTTGGAGGGGTTATGGGGAGCCAGGAGAACAAGGAAGCCCGAGGGAAAAGAGGTCTGAGAACTTAAGACCCAACCACTCCAGCATTCACGCAGCCTTCAGCACAATTGAACACTCAGTTTGGATCGGGTTACATTCGACAAGATATACATACAATACAATCCCCCACGTCTGATGACTTGCACTGAATCAAATGGCAGCCTTGCCCATGCTTCTCCGTTCAAGTGCGACGGTGATGAGTGCCCTCGTCGCCCGCAACACAGAGGCAAAGTCGAGATACTCTCATCTCCGTGCTCAATATGACTTCGCCCTCCATTCTACTATTCATCTCAAGTTCTTGCCCGTCCCGTTACCACTCCATTTCGTATTCGCTCCTCCAGTTGCGTCGTATATCGTTCAATCCATGTCAGATCGACTCCCTGATGAACGACTAGAAAGTATAGATGTCAATATTATTGAGATCGCGCTCGCTAGGAGGAGTATGCTACAATATGCAGTGGGTAACTGTGCAACAGAAGCTGGGTAGGACACTTACCTCCAGGGCCAATAGCCTCTCATCGTCGATAAAAAACGATGTATACCTCTTGTCAAATCGATATAATATTCGTCTACATGGCAATCGAGTGGTGACCGTTTCAGCAAAGGCCAATCCTTTTCGTACTATTGTTTCTGGCTGCAACTCAGCCTTAGCGCCATTTATGGGCTGAACGGATGAGTGAAGTCGGCGACAATACGGATTGAAGTCGTAAAGCTGTAGCACTGTTTGGGAGGTTGGCGTTGGGGCTTCGAGTGGAGAGATACGTGACACCGGTGGCCCCACGACGCGAGTACCGTGTACAAACCTAGTAAAGAAGTGCACCTCTTAGTTTAGTAAGGCTGTAGAACTAAGGAGACATCACACACCTCAGCCAAGTTGAACTGTCCCCTTGTTCCATGAATCTCGTGTTGTCCGAGCCCCAGGTGTCCCAAGGAACCAGTATGGGTGTGTGACCAAGAGGCATGGCGGCGTAAGAAAGCAGGACGCGATTGGGGACAAACAAACGGAATCTGATCCCAAACTGCGCATCATATGCTACTGACATAACGTGGATGTGGGATTCCGCTGTGGGGGAAGCCATTTTTGATTGAAGGGGCCGTGCAACGATGGGCGATGAATGAGAGGTGAAGAAGCGCAGCGAGATGCCGGCAGTCAAGGAGGGAAGGAGTAGCGTAGCCTTGAGCTCTGAGCGTGGGATTCGAGAGTCATTGGAGAACTCAAGGGTATAGATTTGTATTGAACCACACCCTTTGAGTGAAGGGAGCATGAAGGATCGTGCAGACAGAAGCCCGCAACCACCGCAAGTCATAGAATACTCCTCGGTCTACCGAAACAAGAATGAGATATCAATCAATGTGAAATGCGGGTCACTTACGAGCCATAGATCGCCGGTCATCCAGTTCCACAGGCGGACATGGACAGACTCGGCAGCAAGGGTTGTGAACTGAATCAACACAACGTCCTCTGCAATTTGCAGCAAAGCACACATGATGAAGGGGAGCCCAACGAAGGGGTGGATCAAGGACTCTGATTCTGGGCTGTTGATCACTAGGCACGGGGATTGCGCAAGTTGGTGCGGCTCTTTGGTCGCCATGGAGTAAATGTACAAATGCGTATTTCTCGACTTCGCCGACGGGACGGGACTAAATAACAAGCCTCGTAGGTCAATATTGCAACGACCGCGAATCGAGCGAGTTTTACACACATCCGAGTATCTTCTAAGAACATGACAAGATCCTGGGTAGGATCCATAGCGAAGTCTCTGGCAGCGAAAGGAAGATCCCAGGTGTCGATAGAACTGGTGTCGATCTGGCCCGTATCTGCGGCTCTGGGCATGGATGGCAGTTCGACGCATACAAACTTGTGCGTTTCTGTCAGCTTGGCAAGCACATCCGCCACAAGTTCATATGCTAAACACTCTCCTGGGAGATGTACAGATACGGTGTCATTCCATTCCATCGCCGCCCAAGCGTGGCGCCGCCGAATGATAGTGGCCAATCGGTCAGAATACGGGGTTGATGGAGCCGCACAATCCACCAACCCATCCATGCCCAGCTCAATGTAGTACTGGAGCTCCGCGGAAGACTGGATTACATTGTTGATTTCGTGGCATATCTGTGACGGTGCGTATCAAATAAGTCGATCATGAGTAATGGCTGAACCATGAAGGCTAGCTTACCAGACGGCAAGCTAGTAGGGATGGATGGTCCAAGTGTCGCAGAAGATTCGTCAATAATTCTTCGGGAAGTGCGTTAAACATAGATGCAGTTCAAGTCTATAATAGGCGCCTGACCAAACGTGAGAGTCGCTGCTATCTACTTTCTGAGAATATAGACTTGGACGTATACTTTCGTATACTTCCACGGAAGATGAGAAGCAACACTAGCTGCGATAGATCAAGTGGATTCAAGGCGTTCCTGATTTCGAAGGCAACTGAGAACAGAATGTCACGTTGCCCTAGGTAGCCTGAAGGGCCATGCCTTATCGGTTTGGGGGAGTACAACTGTTAACGATGATATACTCGAAGGAAAACCTAGAACTAGCTTCTGTTGGTAAGACTCTGTTGTTAAGGAGCGAGCCTCCTGTCTGACTTGGCCCTTCGCACAATTTACACAAAAGAGTCAACCTCCGGAGTGAGGAGTTGAGTTCCCTTCTGTACAGAACCCCCTTCTGGCCTACGAAATTCCTCTTGGTGAAGGAGCCTAGGATATACTAAATCCGAAGAGCGGAGATAGCAAGCATTAGTTCAATGCTGAAGTCGCGAGTGCTTTGTTCTTCGCAATGCACGCTCCCATAGAAATTTGTGACTACGGCATCAGACGCATGTACGTTATCACTCGAGAATGCGAGAAATATTTGTGAACGTACCCCATGTTCGGATATCTGTGCCTGCCACGAGCCGTGCATCAAGAAAGCTGCAAGTCAAACCAGGATTCTCAGGGAGGAAGCTTCCGAATATAAACAGTCCATGATTATTGTCCGCGAAGTAACGAGCGACGGGTAAGTGCTACAGGCAGATAGATAGAGCACATTACAAAAGACCGATCACTAAACCGAAGAGAACTGTTGCGCCAGAAACGGCATCTCTGTACCCGGTGTTTGAACCAGAGGATTGGGCTGGTGCTGCTTCGCCTGTGGACGTGGAGGTAGATCCCGTGCTCGACGAAGGGGAGTCAGATGAGGTGGACGAGCTTGGAGGAGGAGAAGCAGGGGCACGAGAAGCATTCTCTACGAAGCCTCCAGCTGTCTGCGTGGATGTGGGGTTTGCAGATAGGACAGCTCCCTCACGGCAGAGACCGCCAGCTTGGTCGAAGAACCTACATCAGAAGAGAGAAGGGGGAAGTTGGTTGATGGGAGAGACTACGCAGGCACGCCGAGAGACAGATTTACCATAAGGGTTCAGTGCTATTGACGAGAAGCCGGACTTGTGGGAGACCGGGTGCATCGACCTCGAGATTGTCTGCTACCTGGTGACCGTAATTTAGAGCGATAGGGACGATTCAATTGCCAGAACATCATGTGAGTGAGACGGAAATAGAATCATCAGGAAAAGCGTTCCACGCACAGTGATAACCCCAGAGTTGAATCCACCTTCCAAGGGCGTGCACGGGTTGTCGTAAGTGGTCTCTATTTCGGCGGAAACGAGTTGTGAGCTTTCGAAGTCCAGACAGCACTTCCGGAGGGAAAACTTGCGACTCACGGACAGCGCTATGTGCTCCACTTCGAAATTCGAAAACGATGGAATCTCCGGCCTGGGGGTGAATTGATGAGGGGTCGAAGCCCATGCCTTTCTTCCTACGAACAATTGCGCATTTTTAGCACGGCCTCGAAAAGAAACATGGATCAGGTGCGCAAGTACCCGGTTCTCTCATCTTTACCAACTCCTACGGTGTAATCGAACGCTGAAACGAGTGACGATAGGAAAGCGAGAAGGAGAATAGCTTGCATTATGGGGGACGGCGGATTAGAACGATGGGAGTGAAAGTAAAAGCCAGAGCCAAGAACGGTCAAGACCTCACAGCCCATAGCCCCTGAGTATGAAAACGTGACTGCAAATGCAGTTCTGAGAAGCGTTGAGCAGAATCTTGTTGATTGATAGTGGGTGGTAACTGAGTGTATGTACCTAAAATATGATATAGCCCAACCACAGTCAACAACGTATTTCTATCTTGTAACAAGACAGGTCGTCAGTCCAAGATCGAATCTGTGATATGTCGTCGAATGTGAAAGTTACACCGACGCAATGATTGGTAACCCCGACGAACACCAAGACGCACAGAGCACGACGATAACCCCCCGATGCAGTGACCATAGCGAGGTTCGGGGGAAAAGCAAGCGCCAGCTGCTTCACGTCAAAGATGATTCCTCTTCCACTTCTCGCCGCCGCTCCTCTCTTCTCATTCCCTTCCCAATACGCCACCGTTCATTCACCACTTCCACCGATTCTAGCCTCTTCCGTTGCAACAACGGCACATACATCACTACTCGTTTCGACGTCCCGCCACCCAGAGGAATATTGAACGCTTCCGATCCACTGCTAATATCCACCCCTGTGGTCGAGAGTGGGAAGGGTTGCGGCGGGGGAGGATGGTATTGCGCTGCAGCTTCGAGGAAATGAGAATCTAAGACATTATGGACCGTAGATCGCGCAAGAATTGAATCGAGTTCGTGGTACAAATTCGCCTCCGCATCGGTTTGCCATTGCACATCGTCTTCGGAATACCCACAGTCCCAGAGCATAAGTGGCAACCCGTCTGCCATTTGATACTCGGGCTTTCTGTCGACCACTTCCAATAGCGAGGGATCCGTCTCCGCACCAGAGGCCACATTTAGCAGCGCCGTCACGACAGGCGGGCGCTCAATACCAGTTCCAACCAGGAACAGTATCGCCATGATATGTCGCACTTGATGGTACAGGAATGCCGTTCCAACCAAGTGAAACACGTACATCCCATCGCGTACCGGTGAGATATCTGCGCGAATTATCCGCCGTCTGAAACTCGTTATTTGTTTCGCGGGATCCAGCTTGCACAGGTTACGGAAATCGTGCTCTCCTACGAGACGTGACGCGCCCTCGCGCATCAGGGATAAGTCGAGGCCGGTGGGGCTGAAGAAGTACTTGTAGTGGCGGTATCTGCAGTTGAAACGAGCGGAGAAATCGTCTTGTACGGGGGACCAGGCGAGTACGCGGATCGTTGGAGGTAAGACGCGGTTGAGAATAGATACGTAGCGTAACTCTGGTATATCAGCGACCGGAGCAATGCTGGTGTTGGACGTCTCTACGATATCGTCGTCAAATGTTCCAAAATCCCCCAGTAAATTGGACGACTCCGCGTCGTGTGCTACCTCTGGAGGACCCGTAGCGGCCTTTGCAGGAGATAGTTGATGTTTCTGCGCGCTGCGCACCCACAGTGACACCACCTGTCCGGCTGCACTGACCCCTTTATCCGTCCTTCCACACCTCTCAAAGCCACACCCCTCGAAGCCAGCACTGGAATCGATCAACCTTGCATGAGCTAAGGCATCGAACAGCGTACCTTCAACGGTGGGTAACGGCGTGGGACCAAGCTGATGTGCTAGTCCGTTATATTCCCATCCAGAATAGCAGAATTTTAGCGCGATCTTTCGACGTGAATATGACGCGAAACTGAATGGTTTGTCGGGTATCTTTTTGGAAGACGCTGAAGAGGTTGTATTAAGCTTCGGCGAGTCGTCCAGCTGCACGAGGCGCGCAATCAGCTCCTCCCTGGTCCAATTCTCATATGAAGAGGGTGGATTGGTCATGACGCGAAGAAGTGAGCCTGATCGTAAGAATCGATAACGAAAGTTCGTGCATGACATGGATGAGTGCCGTGGGAAGAAGTTTCTATCATACTAGTCACTGCCACTGGCGGCGCTCAACGGTCCCGTCACCGGTCAAGTCGAAAAGTGATATACAGTACGTTCTGAAATGGAAGGCCTTCAGTAAATCGACGCTTAGGGCAAGTCACACATCCTGGGGCCTTCGGCCATGAATCGCGTGCTCAAGCTTTCTGTACATTATTCAGTTCTAAGTTTCGGGCTCACGTCGAAGTGCGGTCAATGTGCGGCTAGATGTCACATTTGCTCGGCCTTCAGTTTGACCAAGGTTGGCAGAAATTGCCGCACCGGGAAGCTGTGATTCTGCATCGAACTGAGCAATGGTCCGCGTCCTCCATAGACGGAATCGTCCCTGCCGAGCGATATTTCCCATCGGCTCTTTCAAGGTGACTTCCCATCATCCTGACGTTCGCTCTCACCTAAGCATGGTATAAAGTATCGGACACGCCTAGCTAGCCTCTCACACTTCCCCCTTATCGACCAACCATGACCTCCATCGTGCCAGGAAAGTACGGCGATATTGGTTCGCTTGATGTAGTCGAAATCGTGTTTCAAATCGCTAAACTTCGTGCGTAGCTGTTCTTCTTCGACTCTTCCATTGCCATGTTTCAGCGCTTAGTTTTACCGGAACATAGCTATAATTTTGGTTTCCTCGTTGATTTTTTCGCCGTTCGTGTGGTACAACAAACACAAGACATGGCGTCGTGTGCTCGGGGACCAAGCGTTCCGCTGGGCCGCTGGGTTGAAAGTCCCACAGCTCCAGAGTCTGATGGGGACAACGTTAACGACTTACAGAAGTACAGTCGCTAAATTGAACATACCAGCGGTTGAAGAAGACATCGGCAGTAACGCGCGCCTTCTATGGCTTGGTCCAAAGCGAACGGATCATGTTCTGCTATATTTACACGGTAAGAAATGCTTCCGGAAGTCTTTAGCTTGCTACACAGCTTACTTATACGTGCTTGTCAATAGGTGGAGCATTCCTTGGCCCAGCCACAGACGCGTCGTTCTATTTCTGGAGGCACGTTCAAGAGCAGTTGAAGGCGCGCTCTAACATTGACCTTGGTGTGGCTATTTTAACGTACAGTAAGCGATATGTAAAGTTTCGCACCGACGCATGGCCAACGCATTGATCATTCTACAGCGCTGATCCCAGAAGCTGCATTCCCAACTCCGTTACGGCAATCTGTTGCAGCCATCAACTACCTCACTTCTCAAGGTGTCAAACCTGAGAATATCCATCTTGCAGGAGACTCTGCCGGTGGTAATCTCATCTTCCAGGTCCTTCTGCACGCCCTCCGCCCAATCGAATCTGTGGTGCCTCTGAAGCTTTCTAAGCCTCTTCGTGGAGCGTACACCATTTCTCCATGGGTGTCGCTCACCGCTGACAGCGAGTCCACCCTCAAGCACGCCAACTCCGACATCATCTCCCCAAAGAACCTACGTGAATGGGGTGGTTATGTACTCGCTGACGTGCCCGTGAACCAGCGTGGATACGTTGAGGCACTGAAAGCGCCAGACGATTGGTTCAAGAACATGGACGGAGTCGTCGACAGAATCCTGATTACTGCAGGTAGTCAGGAGTGCTTGAGGGACGATATCGTGGCGTTTAACGAGAAGCTGAAGAAGGCGTACGAAGGGAAATTGGACTTCGTTCTTCAACGTGGAGGCGTGCACGATGATATCTTTTTGGACTTCTTGGTCAATGAAACCAAGCTAGGGGAACTCACTCCCATGATCATCGAATGGCTCGCGGCTGGTTATGAATAGGTGGACATCTTTCTTAATTCCCGCTTTCCTATCATCCTGCGAAGTTGATTCTCTTTATCGTGTAACAACAACTGCTATCCTGCTGTATTCTCAGTAGTCCTGAACGTTGATGACGTTTCCCTTGCGCTTAATGTCGGCGAAATATCGTTGTTCGCACCTCGCGACTGCCTGGGCAAGATCTCAACGATTGGTTCCGCTGGAACATCCGACCTCCGAGGCTGCCAACGCCGGAGCGGATGAACGTCGGACGCCGACACCCTTTTCCGCTAATACGCCCAAACACGATGATACTTCCTAGTTGCTTCCTTTGTGCAGACACGAGCCTGAACCTGAGCAGGCCTGAGCCCCCTGCGCTCTCACCCGCATTTCGATCGTGAACGTTTGTTGAACGCGTGAACGTGCCACACAGGACCAGCACCCTGCCATAATTTTAGTAACACCGAGCATATGCATTCGAACCCTTCCACGTCGACCCTAACGTGTTCAGTGGACATATCTTCTCATATAGAAGTCTCACTACTTTCAACCGAGCGATTTATGTTACTCGGTTGGGTGAGAGAAGAAGGAACGCCTTGAGGCCTTGGAAACACGTCGTCTGTCGCTTTCATGTCCTTGGGGGTATCTCGAGACTCGCATACCCTCAACCCCTTCCAAGAAGAAAGCGCTTCGCCCAGGGCTGTTGCATACGTTTGAAGTGAATGCTAGATAAGGCCTAAGGTGCGAAGAATTCTAGCCTGTCGGAAGGTAGGCATCATCAAATCAATCATCCCTTGTTCCATACGTTTCCATTGAACGCTCAGACTCGCACACAGGTATGGAGATCAAAATTAGAATAACAATATATTCGGGGGCATGAATACGCGCAGCCCTTCGCGAGATCTCTTGTATACAGCGTGTAGCTACTACAGATTGTTTGTTTCGTTTCGTTGCTGGGAAGTAGATATGGAGATAATGGATAAAGAAACGGGGAATTGAATCGTCGCATGAAGACAAGAAATCGTGAGCAGGAACGATGCAATGCTTTTGGATGGATAAGTGGAATGGATGGAGAATCAAGTAAATGAACGAGATAAAAACACAAAGGGGTGTACAATTTGTTGGTTACTTCGACGGCGGAGAAGGATATTTGATATATGATGAATCGATGACGTGAGGTAGCGATGTAGTTGTGCGGATGAGCCTCGAACGAGCAAGAGATAAGTGGTTGAACAATAGCTCTATGTGAAGCAAATGGATGACAGCACGGAAAAAGTGTCGGGCAGAGACGGGAAGATGGCAATAGATCGCTGATGGAAGTGGTGAGCTATGATGCAACGAAACCCAATGCTAGTATGTATGCGTGTGAGAGGATGAAATGGAGATGGAAGACCAAGAAGGGAGAGATAGTCGTGGGTCCTAGGCGAATAAGTTATGCGTATACGTATACGAAAGCGGCCCGCGCATCGACCGGTGATAGAGCCACACGGCTAGTGTCCAACTTAGTAGAGCCTCATGTTTGCGTCGTAATCGGAGGTGAACATTTGTTGTTGCTGATGCGAGTTCATGTTCCCATTGGAAGCACCTTCACCCTCGGGAAGAGTCATAGGCGGATGCAAGTAGGTGGAGAAGAGGGCATCTTCATCCTGTGGTAACATCGGAGGGTGGGGGTAGTCCATGGAGGAGTCTTCGGCAGGGGGTAGCATGGGGGGATGGAAACCTCGAGGGGAGTTATCGCCTTGAGGGAGCATGGGTGGGTGCCAGAAAGCGTTCCCAGACCCACGAAGGCCCGCAGGATTCCCAAAGTTTGCCGGCGAGAAGCTGAATGGGTAGTCCATGGAAGAGCGATGGGATGTAGCTGACGAAGCGCTGTTGTACCCGTCGTTGAACGAGCTGTAAGAAACGGCGGACGAAGGAGGTTCGGATGCCGAGTCGGAACTCATTCTGCGTCTCTTGTTCAAGCGGGGGCTCATCGACTGGCTCTCGTGGTCGGACATGTCTGCCGTTGCGAAGGGGAGCACGTTGTCCATAGTGTACTGAGGCATGGAATCTGGATGATATGGCCCAGGGAAGATACTAGTGTACTGGTGTCCCATGAAACCGAGATTATGATTCGTGCTTTGAGAGAAGGTGTGCATCAGCTCCGTCTGAACAGCGTGGAGCTCGTTGTCGTCGGCGAAATCCAGGATTCGGGGCTGGTTCGAAGTAGAATCAGGTACGAAGGTCGGAGAAGTATCCCCCACAGGGGAGGGGCGACGACTAACCCCTGGACTAGCAGAAGGAGTCTCAGAGACGCCGTTCCCAGCACGACGAGCATCGTGACGCGAGCGCTTTCGAATTACATCGGACTTCATGGAAATTGGACGCGCAGAGCCGTGAAGTTTGTAGCTGGAGGGAGGGTCATTAGGATACTAGGCTCAACAAGGAACGAACAAAAAACATACTAGAGGCCGCAGCTGGATAATTCATCAAAAGAAATGTACCGTTAAGTTTGATAAGAGCTGAGAACAGGGGCTTGGACATACGCATTGCAGACAGTCTTGCCTTCATCGTCTTTCCTCCAAAGAGGCGTCGCAGTCGTATGGCAATTGTAGCATTGGGCTGGACGTCGGAATCAGTATTATGTCGTCGAATTGGGGCGCCATCAACATACCCATGACGTCAACAGCCTCCTGGCGAGGCGCTGCTTGGGCTCGGCCTTCGCCATGATTGCTGCGCATGTTCTTCGGACGAGGTCGCTTGTGCTAAACCAGACGATAAGCTCCTTAATAATACCAAGCTAATGAGGGGAATAAACATACCAGTTTGCAATACAAGCCACAGGCGTTGCAGTTTAGTTCGTCGTTCAGGCCGCGACGCCAGAGTGGTGTATGAGTGGCGCCACAATTCGAGCACTCGGCCTTGACACCACCAGGGGCCGAATTATTCCCGCCGCTGCGTAAGACAGCAGGGTTCAGACTCGTCGCGGTGGCGCCAGGTCCCGAGGAACGAGTATTGTGCCCGACTTGGGTGCGGACGGTAAGGGCTGGGCGCCCAACTGGTGTATTAGAACGGTCCATGGGAGCTACTTTGGAAGGCGCAACAGTTTGCGGGTGAGCGACCTTCAGAGCGAGGCGGCCCTTCTTCCTCATGGTGGTGGTAACAATCTCATCGGCGCTGGCTTCATCGTCACTGTCATTACTGTTTTCGTCGTCGCTGGCGTGGCTAGAAGGTGAAGAAGACTGAGTCGAAGCAGGAACTATGGATACAGGTGGTTGCATTATGACATCTTGTTGTTCTTGGGTAGGAATAGGGAATAATGATGCGGAATGGGCTGAAACGTTGATAGCATTGGCTGCAACAAAAGCAGCCCAGTCAGGGCTATCGGCAGAGTCCGCGAGGAGCTCATCAAGGGGCAGCTCGATAGTAGGACGGACGATGCTAAACCCGTCGTTAGCGGCACTGGAGTTGAGGCCCTCGCCGTAGTTCAAGCTATTGGTAGTGGTTGGAGTAGGATAAAGAAGGGCCGAAGGGCCGAAGTCGGAAGAGAAGAGGGTGGGGAACTTGAGAACTTCGTTCGAGGTGTACAGGTCGCCGCCTTGAGTCTTACGGCCGCGTTGAGTCAGAGAGATGTCTTTGTCGTGATGGTCGTGGGAGTCGTGATCGCCCTCCACAGCATGTTCAGAGACACGCGCAGCATTCCTCGGACGCTTCGAGAACTCCGGAGAGGGCTTCAAGTCAGGCTTCCTCACTGTCTGGCTAACAGCCGGGGTGGGTTGATCGACGCTGAAAGTAAATTGCATTCGCTTGATAGTGCCTGGAATGTGCTGGCTGGCCTCGCGGTTACGCTCCTTTTCTTCGGCGCGTTGGCGAATCATATCTGTGGAATGATTTCGCCTGAAGTCGGGCGCTTCAAGTTCCTCGATGCTCCTATAGGAAATCAAATTTTGTTAGGGTTGAGGGTTCCGGGCATGGTGAAGACAAGTCAACATTACCTTCCCTTCTCTTTGTCGAGCTTGTCTCCCATGCACTTGGAGAGCTTCCTGAATTCCCGCTTCGACTTGGCGTTATCGGTGTCGACCATAAGGTTTTGAAGGTGCCATAACCTCCAGCTCAGGTTCTCGAGCCTTTGTCCTTGCTCGAGGAAGCTGGCAACCTTAGTACAAACCTAGTCGACGAGAGTATATGAGTATACGATACAGATAACGATATATGAAACCACGCACCTTCCAGGTCTTCGTTAAAGATTCGGTATCATTGAGATTGCTGAACGCGACGAAAGACTTGTTGCCCTAGAAGACACCATATGGTTGAGTCATGAAAGCTGCTTGCTGCGCGCAATAGCAACCGACTTTGAATTTGAGATTGAGGATATTGGGCATAGATCAGCAGCAGGTACGCTTGGAGGAGGGGAGGATGGAGGAACGAGGAGAGGGAAAGGCTGCGATATAAGGACTGGGTTATAGCTGTCAGATTAATTCAAAGGGTGGATACGCCCAATCGGGATCAGCACGTTGCCACCAACTATAATATATATATTATTATTTATATTATATCGCGCAACACGTGTTTGTGACTTATCTTTCGACTCCTCTGATATACCTAATTGCGCTTCCCCCGACGTCTCTCCGTCTCCGTTCTCCCCCAATATTCGCAGCGTAGAAAATACGCCCGATATCTGCTAGTTCCTCGAGCCAGCGTAGTCGAATTAATTTACTGGCTGTAGTTAGGCTGTACTAACCACGACAAACTCGGATAGATAGACAGTAGCACACCTTGGCGTAAGCCTCATCTGACAGAGTCACTCACAGCATGATGCGGAAGTTTGTCCCGGTTCGACCGATGGGCATACGAATCCATTGCAGGGGAGGGCGTGGCGGATATGAAAGCTCCTTCTACCGAGTGGAAACTACGCTCGGAAGCCCACAATCCAACCTTCGAGAATATCTATGGAGGTCGGTCACATCTAGCCTCTCTCCTCATGTCAGTAAATAAAATGAAACTACTTTCCACAACCTTCTTGCCATACGTGATGGTTCCCAGCTTCCCCAGCTTTGGAACGTTGCCAGTAGTAAACTCAGCGTATCGCCAGATCTCACCTCTGTCGACGAAGCCCTCTGCCCTATGTACCTCCTTCATGTGCCTCAAAGGGCTACTCCGGATCGAAATCGAAAACACATTACACAGCTTTTGGGAGGAGGAGTCACGAGACGCCAGCGTCACTCGTCGTCTGAGATCCAACTTCGGTGATTCCGTCCCAATGATTCAAAGACCTCCTTATCGCGTTGGGGTAACGGGTGACCAGTAAACGTCGGAACAAAGACAATGCTTCAGTAGCGGAACGAGTGTAGGATGTGGCAACAAGGGTCACCATATCCCCTCCCTGTGGTGTTCGCATTCGCGCCTATGCAAGCAAGTTACCCCCATGGAAGAAATATGAAGACGAAAAAACTTTTGTCATTGCAAATTCCACACGACTTGTGAAAGATGAAACGAGCAACGGCATTTCAAAGAATAACGAAAGCGCTGCAAAACTTCAAACAAACATAACATTCTGAATAATAACGAAATTCGAAGCGAAATTATAGAAGATCCATCGAAGTGCATCAACCATCACTTACAATCAGAAAAGTGTGTTCCAAATGTCAGGCTCAGAAGTACAAAGGGAAATGAGGCGTACTGGTCATGTTCCCTCGAGTCCCATTGTCCCAGAATGCCATCGATATGCTTCATCGATAAGGCTACGCAGCGTCTATGAGTCCCCACGTGCCTTTGATAGCCTCCAGTGTTCATCAATAGCCCTGCGAGTCGTAAATATAGATCGACGTCCCAAAGGTGAGGGAAATGAAAGCAGCTGACTGTCGCGAACCATAAGTCTGAGAGCGAATGCCAAGTAGTGGATTTGCCCAAGCGAAGGATAAGGTAGAATCCCATCGAACGGTAGAAGAGCCAACGTCGTCCAAAATCGGAAGGTTCGTTCCAGCACCGAAGTCCATGGTCCATCGCCTCGTTGCTTGCGCGTTTCTGCACCATAAGGAATCACCAGTGATAAGCACGAGAAACATAGATAGCTTGTGTTGACCCATACGCGCAAGAGCAAGTCACGGAGGCAACCTATTACAGGCCTAGACAAGACTGGCACCACAGGCTTGTTGAAGTTGTTCCGATGCCGCGACGCACCATGTACACAATGCATCGCGACGCCCCGCATTCGCTGCGACAGAAAGGATCCTATAGAGGGGATTGCCGTACTATTTTAACTTTTTACCTCGGACAGTCCAAGCAGTAGTATACAGAACACAGAGATTTCATATCAGCAATAGAGGCGAGGGCGATAGCCAGGCGACTAGTGTCAATTTGGTTCCCTAGTCAGGGCGAGGGAGGTACAGGCGTCGATTTCGCGTTCAGCGAAATAGGCGAACGGACGCCCGAGGATAATCCCGCGTTGCCGGTCAACAGACTAGTCTTCTTACAGTCAAAGGAGGACGGGCGTGGGGCAGGCGTATCACTGTCGCCGATGTCGATGATGGAGGGGGGAAGAAAGAACTGTGGGTTGAGCGCCGATGGTTTTACCTGCTCGTAGTTATCGATCGATGTCGATTAGCGATATGACGACCGATTGGGACATGTCGCTATGGCCGTTTGCAGACATGGTCGAGGGAAATAGACTACGGTCGTGAAGTAGTCCTCATCGTCGCCCCGATCGACACGGTCGATAAACCAGGGTATACGCGACAAGATCTGAGCTTTAGATCGTCGTTGTTGTCCGCCGAACTCCAGCACCGATCATTAAGTGCGACATGGAATTAATTATCTCGATGAAAGGGCAATCAAAGCCAGGCGAGAACAACGAGGCTGACTGCTGAGCAAGACACTTGAGCGGTGGCATGACCAGGTGTGGTTCCAAGCTTGATAACGCAACGCCCCATGATCCGTGTTGTAGCAAGTGATAGGCTGCAATAGTCCGGAGAACGCCAGAACATGCTGCGAACCTACATCAGAACGAGTTTCTATGAAATCCGTATCAGAGCCTGAACTCCGCTTGTCCGCTTGTTGAACGAAGAAAGGCCAAAGGAAGCAAATGGTGATGGAAGTGGCACAAGTCCAGACTTGTCAATGTGAGCGACGCGTCACGGCAGAACTTTGTGACGTAGCACGTGACCGTATCACGTTCGAAAGTTACTTTTCCACGTGCGCGTAGCTACCCCAGATTTTCCCTGAACTGGATCGACACCGATCGTAGACATTTATGAAGATACGCGATTACCTCGTTTGTAGAAGAGATCGGAGGAGATACGCGAGCCCACCTCGATTACCGGCGATGAACTATGTACATGGCCTCCCGAACATTACCGGTTACTCTCGCAGATGCATAGATGCAATCTACTCAACCGCCGCCGTGAGTCGTGACGGTCATGACATGGTCCTGTGGGCCTGAGTCGGATTACTGACCCACCTGAGCTTGAATCAAAGCCTGATAGAAGGCTCGCAACGCCGTCTCATTTCCGCCGCCTTATTTTGTCATCGCGTAAGTACGATTCAAATTTCCGACTGTCGTGCAGGAAGACATAGCTTGTTCACTGCCGATGTGAGGTAAAACTCGGCGCTATAGAATAGTATAGCGTCCGTCTGCTTTTACTGAGCCCTTGCCCTGGTCTAGCCTTACCATGACCTCATAGGATGCCACGATATAAGCGTATCCATTTAAGTAAGGTGGTCGTATTCTCTCCCATCGGTGGCTAGCCGATCTATCCGTTAGCGAAGACAAGAACGAGGCGACCTTGTTATCATCGCTTGAATGCAAATAACGCAACCAACTGACAAACTTCGCGAAGGGTTGCACGTTGATAGGAAGTTGAGGCGTTTATATGAATGATGGCTCGGGGAACAGTCGTGGAGGACGTGGGGTATCCAGATGAAATGATGTTATCTATCTCTGGCTTGAACGTGGGGTTTAGAACGTACATGCGTCTTTTATTAATTTGATTTCCGCTACAGGCGGTCACATAGTAACTAGATCATGCACATGAAGTCTCTCGGCCATGATGCATTATACACCTCTGCAGGGCTGAATTGCTGTTGGACGAGTTGACATAAGTACTCTCAGTGACGATCGGCGTCAGACACTTACCAAGGTCGGTCTCACCTCTTGCCACACGCCGGAGGCGGCGCCTGTACTACTCGTCTAATCCACTGGAGAGTGGAGCGTACTAATACCCGCTTGAAACATCCCTCGCCACAAACGTACATTGATCCCCACTGTCATGTCGCAGAAATTTGTTGTTAGTATTTCCAGGGACCTGTGGCCTGCATTGGGACTAGCGAAATCATTGGAGCATTGAAGTCAAGCTTGACTATACGGCGTGGTGCATTCGAGTTGCGTCGATCCGGAAAGCTGGAGCGAACTCAAGACGAACACCCGGCCCGGAATCAAGGTGCGTCGAAGAAGAGTATATCTATAGCAGTTCTCCTACTTCTGACTTCTCCAAGCCTGTCACGACAGGTGTATACACACAAGCCGTGCTTAGTACTGTTCAGCCACGAACTTCGGGGAAATGTCGACATTGAACGTATGTGAGTATCCTAACCTTTCCATGTCCTTCCCAGTACGATCCTAGCCTCGAGTCCGCTCAAGAAGTAGCAATTATTAGAAGAGAGGCCGTTGAGTGCAATCGCTGATCGGATAAGACACGGTCAGTGCTATCTGGGGCGTAGAGTAACTATCGGACGAACGTACCGGGTGCCTACTAGAGAGAGATGTTTAAGGTTGCATGGGGATTTCGTACAGTTAGAAGAGGGTACCCGCTGGTAAGTCATGGTCACTGACTCAGATATCATCCAGGGTACCCAGTGGTTCCCGGTTCCCGACGCGGCCCCCATGCACGGGAAGTTCCTGGACGTCAGCTCAAGCCTTACCTGGGCACCGCGCGGCGGCCCAAACAAAATGGGCTAGACGTGTACGAGTTTTGATAACTTACAACTTTTGCTGTAATGGCAAAGGGTTTGTATTGTCATTAATTGAATGATTGATATCCACCCCATTGTACGCTTACGTTTATCATTAACGGGCCTGAAATATAAAAAGTCTTCACCGCTATGGGGAACCAATGGGGAACGCACGAAGAGAAAGCATAAACGTTGAGCGACCTATCTTTGGCGTTATTGGAAAAAACAGTGCGCACTGCGGTGATATACACATCTTCTTACTTTAGAAGACAGCACTCATTGATTTGACTTGCGGTCATCCTTGGTTCGCTCAGATTGAGACTTTGCGACTTTTGCATGGTGATACACAGCCACGTGAAAGCTCTGCAGCCTGTAAGTATCGTCTGCCCGGCGTTATCAGACTCTCTTTGCCACCTTCGTGCCATTTTCTTATCGTTGTTGCTATGAATAGTCGGTCGACCCGCCACATTGTGTTATTGACCGGCGATGATTGGACCCGCCTGTTTCTCGTCGCGGTGGCGCATGATATGGGTAATCTACGTCTCGGCGCGTCTCAGAAATATATACGGCAAAGCTGCGACCTAACCTTAGTTTTGTCTTTCCTCACATCCCAATACCCCACGACGCCCCTCCAAGTGTTCTGGCCGCTCTCTACTTGTCAGGACCCTACTAGCCAAGCGTAACGCGGGGTTCGATTTCAAAGCGGGGTGAATTGAGTTTCGGATCACACCCCTCAAACGCCCCTTTCCCCAAGAACTTTGGTCACGTGCCGCGTCGACTGCCGTTACAGCTACGCAAATTGAAAAGGGCGACCTGCGTCTTTGACTCAACCTTGCACTCCAACTCCCCCCACAGCACTCCAAAGGTTTCTTTTCACGACCGAACGCACCGAACGCCAAACGATGGGACTTTCATCAAACAAAGCCGGATACTATGGCGCTGGTTCCGTCGAAGTTTCGCCAGCCACAGGCGAGAATGACGGCCCCATAAGGCGTTTGGCTATCACCTCAGGCACGCTTGTAACCCAGCCCATTGAGGGCATCGAGACTGTGCACGATATTATGAGTTATGCGGGGCGCACACACGGAACGAAGCGAGCCATGGGGTGGCGCGACATTGTCGACGTTCACGAGGAAGAAAAAGAAGTGACGAAGTTCATCGCGGGCAAGGAGACAAAAGAAATCAAGAAGTGGAAATACTTCCAGCTAAGCGACTACAAGTACTACAACTACATTGAGCTGAAGGATGCAGTCTCCGAGCTTGCTCGAGGTCTCGTTCAACTTGGAGTGACGAAGGATCACGTCCTCAACGTCTACGCACAAACGAGGTATGCAGCTGTCGCACTTGAAGGTCCTACACACTGACAATGGAGTATTGTAGCGTCAACTGGCAACTTATGTCACACGCTTGCGCCTCCATCTCCACGCCTATTGCTACGGCGTACGACACTCTAGGGGAAGAGGGCCTCATCCATTCACTCAACGAGCCGGACTGCATCGGTCTCTTCACCAACGCCGAATTGCTCCCCACTCTACTCAATGTTCTCACTCACACACCCACTGTCAAGTACGTCATTTACGACGGCACACCAAAGCCCTCTGTTCTTGAGAATATTCGTTCGCATCGGGCGGACATCGAAGCCCACAGTATCGATGAACTACGTGAAATTGGCAAGAAGCAGTCCGAAGATATCCTCGAGGGTCGCCGACCGACGAAAGAAGACTTGGCTTGTATCATGTACACCAGCGGTAGCACTGGCGCGCCCAAGGGCGTCTGTATCACTCACTCCAATCTCGTGGCTTCAGTTGGAGCTGTTGTTACTCTCCTCGGCCATCATTTCTCTCAAGAGGACACATACCTTGCCTATCTTCCACTCGCTCACATCCTCGAATACATTGTCGAATTGTCCTTTGTTTTCGTCGGCATGACCCTTGGTTACGGCCGCGTCAAGACTCTCACCGATGCCTCCGTGCGACAATGCAAGGGCGATCTCGGCGAGTTCAAGCCGTCTATCATGGTGGGCGTGCCAGCTGTCTGGGAGACCATCAGGAAAGGCATCATCAGCAAGGTCAATGCGGGAGGCGCGCTCAAGAAGAGTATCTTCAATGGTGCTATTTCTGTGAAGAAGGCTGGCGTGCCTGGTCTGAGCCAATTAGCAGACTCTGCCGTCTTCAGCTCAGTGAAGGCTGCTACTGGAGGCAGACTGCGTTTAGCCTTGAGTGGTGGGGCGGCGATCAGTAAGGAAGCCCAAGAGTTCCTGAACGCAGCTCTCGTGACTCTGGTGCAGGGTAAGTCTCTTGCGTAGAAGTGCTGGACCACGCTGACAACTCATCATTATAGGCTATGGGATGACCGAGTCGTGTGGGATGTGTGCCATATTGCCACCTGAGCTCATACGCTACGAGGCTGTTGGTTTGCCAGTCCCGTCCATCGAGGTAAAACTCTTGGATGTTGCCGATGCTGGCTATTTTGCCAAGGGCAATCCGCCACAGGGTGAGGTCTGCATTCGGGGACCTTCAGTCATCAAAGGCTATTACAAACGGGATGACTTGAATAACGACGAGACAATCTTCACCAAGGACGGCTGGCTTAGAACTGGTGACGTCGGGCAATGGAATTCGGACGGAACATTGTCCTTGATCGATCGGTGCGCCTAGCCTTGCAGGACTATGGACTTGTATGACTGACTTGATTTACATAGGATCAAGAACCTCGTCAAGTTGTCTGGAGGAGAGGTTGGTGTAATTGGCTCTACCACTTGAGTTTATTACTAACTGGAATTCAGTATATTGCTCTCGAGCGCCTGGAAGCGACGTACAAATCTTGCCCACTTGTCGCCAATATTTGTGTTCATGCCACGCCTGACGCTAAGCAGCCCATCGCTATCATCATCCCGCACGAGGTCAATCTTCGACATGCCCTTGCATCGACATCCCCAGCACCGTCAATCTCCTCCTTATCCTCGAAATCTGGCAAAGGTGCCAACAACCAAGTCGATCCTAACGCCGAGCTTGCTGTCTTGTGTCACGACTCTCGAGTAAGGGAGCTTATGCTTAAAGAGTGTAACGCAAAGGGGAAGAAGAGTGGATTCAAGCCAATGGAGACACTGCAAGCCGTCATCCTTACTGCGGATGAGTGGACACCGGAGAGTGGGCTGGTCACTGCCGCCCAGAAGATTCAGAGAAGTAAGATCGCGAAGAAATTCGACCATGACATCAAGGTTTGTTCTTTACTTCATACTTTATGTTTGCGTTTTCGCTCATTTCTGCTTTTTCGCGTCGCAGGAGATCTATGCCCAGCAGTGAACTCTGTCTCTATGGACTTGATTCAGTGGACAATAGAATGCCATCCGATGCCATCCTTCTCTATATACTAACGTCTCATGTAGTCCCTGTCTGTTCTGTACTTAGTTTCGTGTAATCTCGTTGACCCCGTTCCTCGAGTGCATCTGAAGATACTGACCGTGAGATACTTGGAAAGCTAGCTTTATCTTATCAGCGCTGATTCTCTTTTTACTTGACTCCTAATTTATCAGTTGATTACTGGAGACGACCTCAAAATAATGTCGACCGATATTGCTACAGAAAAGCCCGAGGCTACATCAAGCAGCGCTGCGCCAACAGAAGACCATGCCACATCCAAAACCGAGGAGGGCTCGACCGAGAAGGACATTGAGATGGGCGACGACGAACGCAAGGACCTGCTAAAGGCATGCCGTCAAGGTGCGTAGCCTGGATGATTCCTTTGGATTCCTCTGATCATAAAAATAGTGGAGTTCTACTTCGCTGACTCCAATCTACCATACGACCGGTATGGACTCGTTCCGGTACTATGGGTGCCCGTGGATTTCTGATGTTCCGTTGGCAGATTTATGTGGACTCTACACACCAAAAGCCCTGAACATTGGGTACCGATAAGCACCGTCGCATCATTCAAGCGCATGCGGGAGCATACTGCTCGGGGACTTGATTGGGTAGTCAAGGCAGTTCGGTTAAGTGAGGAACTGGAATTGGATGCAGAAGGCGTCAATGTGCGGCGTACCACTGAGGTCCAGGAGCCTAAAGACCAGTTTGAGCGTAGTATCTATGCGGTGAGTCGGTCGGGGTCTAGGGATTGGTGAGAGAAGTTCAGTTGTATCCACAGAAAGGCTTCGGGGATGAGGACAGCGAGCTTCAAGGAAAGCTTGAAGCGTTCTTCGACAAATACGGGAAGACAAACGCTGTACGCATGAGACGGGGAGAGAAGAAGGTTTTCAAGGTGTGTGGACACAGGACAACACTTGGCGCAGTATAAGCTCATGACATGGCAGGGCTCTGTTTTCGTTGAATTCACTGATTTCAAGTCTGTGGACGCGTTCCTTAATGCGGAACCCAAGCCAACATGGGAAGGAAAAGAACTGCTCGTCATGTCGAAGTACATCTCTCTCGCATACGCAGCTCGCCCAAGATGCTGACCGTCCATTAGACAAGCTTACTGCGACATGAAAATCAAAGAAAAAGGTCTGACTGGGAAGGCCGCTGTCCACCGCAAGGAGTTGATTAATCGCCGAGGGTTCAACGCCTTCCAGGAGAATAACGAACCAGAAAGAAGGCCAGCAGCGAAGGCGGAGGTATTCCTTGAGTTTATGGGCAAAAAGATTCGTGTTCAGCAAGACGAAGAAGGAAATGGTACGGTCAAAGAGGAGGACGTGCCGTTCGTCAGCGGGGCTTCGCTCAAGTTCGAAGGCTGCGATGGCCAAGTGGACTTCCAGCATATCAAGGTTTGTTTTCACATCATTGCCTTGCTTAACTACATTAACTCTTGTGCCTTTATAGAAATCGCTCAAGGATAAGTTCTCTCGCAGCCCATTTATCAAGTACAATAAAGGCGAGAACCACGGTTTAGTTGGGTTCGACAAAGCCCTGTCAACGGAGGAAATCGACTTCGTCAAGGAGACACTCAAGACCTTAAATGACAAGGAGATCACTTGGGCCGTAGCCTCCGGTTAGCTTTGTTTCCTGCCATGCACCTTTGCCCAGATTGACCGCCTACAGAGGAAGAAGACAAGGCGCTGCAAATTGAGAGGGCACAGTTTGCCGCCCGAAGTATCCTTACACATGCTCAAGACAACAAGGGTGGAAGGGGCGGAGGCAGGGGAGGTCGTGGTGGTGGCCGTGGGGGTAGAGGAAGAGGTGGACGCGGTGGGAGAGGTGGTCCTCATGGTGGTGGCCGTGGTGGGTCTCGCAACCGAGAGAGGGCTGCAGCGGCTGGTGAGTCCAAGGGAGAAGCGGAGGAACAGGCAGGTGACAAGCGAAAACGGGCCGTGGAGCCAGATGGTGGCCCGGATGTCGGCGTTCGTGGTACCCAGGCCCCTCCATCCATACAACCTGCTAAGAAGACAAAGGTCGACGACTCCGTTGCTTCATAGCTTCGGGAGAGACAAAATAAAATGCACCTGGAGCCTGGGTGCTAAAAGCATAAAAGCGAATGGCAATCCCTTGTGTTGTATCTGTTTTCTGATCTCTTATAATGTCAAGTGCTTATTTATGTATGTAATGTCGAAGGTCGTGGTAGATGGTACATACCATGTTACCATCTGTATGTTCTGGATCTGTCTAACCTCGATCATTCTTCGATCACGATCGCAACGTGGATATCGCGTGGTCGATGATCACTTTTCTTGAAAGTTGACTGTGTCGCCTCATATCAATTTCGCATGTGTATCTCATTCCCGTCCAGGTGCGATGTCCAACTTCAAGCAATGAAGTTCTTGCTCGTTCGCGACATGAAACGTCACCTCCTCAACCATTACCGCTCATGACTAAGGGTTCTGGCTGCACATATAGTGTAACATTCCGATGGATATGCATGCAATCGTTGGAGATCCCTTCACGACCGTCAACTTAAAAAAAGCTCTCACAACATTCGTTTTAATTTACGATGTGGGGGCGAGTTACGAGTTTCTGACTTGGTTGTCGCTGATTGTGGGTTCACACAATCCCACGGTCAATAGACATTGTGATGGTGGGAAAATAATCACTTGCTGGTAACCTTCACAAATCTGATTCAACAAGTTTAACAAGTCTACGCGGACCTCAACTCTAACTTCGACGTTGGGAGCGTCGAAACATACGAGGGGGCGTCCAACATTTACAGAGACAGACACTCGGGCTCGCGACGCTCGATTAGGACGCGTTTTAATCCGACTTTCAGCATCATGGACTCAATATCCCGCCTTCGCGAAGCTCTCTTACACGCATTGACGGGACGCATTGCACCTCACGGCGAGCAGGACATATTCGATGAACTCATGGTCCATAAATCACGTCTGTTGCAAGTATTTGACGTCGGTCCCAGAAGTTCGCAACAACAAAAGGAACTTGAATCCGGTGAGTCTGCTTTCTGACACTCCTTCTCAATGCGACTGATGTTTTCGCAGGCAAGGTGACCATACACGGCAAGTCAGTAGCTGTCAACGTGGATTTCACCCGCCAGGTTCTTTTCCTGTCACAACATCTCGAATGCTCGGAGAGATATGTAGCAGAGCTCTTACATTCAGTCATGTCCGAGAACCCAAACGTCGGGCCGGCCGACTACCTTGAAGCTACACTTAACGAGTTCCATCAGCGACGGAGACACCTCGTGGACACCTTGCGATTTCTGCTAGAGGCAGCGGAAGTTGGGGCAAGTGCGTCAGATGCATCGCCTATGTATCGACGTATCGAGGCATTCGTACGGAGCGAGATGATAGGGGTGCTGCCGTCGCGCGTGTTTAAGGAAGTCGACGGTCTGGGAGGTGTTTTGACGAAAGTGGATGGAGTAAGACGGAATGCAGGGAGTAACACTGTTCCTCCGAACGGCCAAGGTGGGCACCGCGATTGTTTGCGATGATTGGCGTCTCACACGCCTTCCAGGAAACCCTGGCTCGCTGGGGTCTGATGTCCTTGCCGCCCGGTACGATTCGATACGGTATGAAAGGCGGCAACTGGCGATCACGTTCAGCACGATCGCCCGCCTTGGCTACATCGCAGCGCCAGAAGTGAAAGGCGTCGTCGACTGGCTCTCCGTTAACGCAAATAATGGCATGACCTTCTACCTGCTGACTTCCATTCTCTCGGCTTTCGATCCCGTGGACCCACAGAGCATCGGCGGACAGCTTCGCCGGAAGCTTGCGATAGATAAATCCAACATAGCGTACATGAAGAGAAAGCTGGCTCCGACTTCTGAATGGAAGGACAATGGCTTGAAGGCGACAGTTCTACTTCAGTGGACGTTGTTTCTGACCGACACGCGTCATCGTAATCCCGAGCTCGAGCACCAGGACGGATTTACAACGGAAGAATTGGAGACGCAAATATGGAATGCAGTGCAAGGGGACGCGTTCACGTACCTGGCCCAAGTCGTCATGCAATTCGGAAAGGGTCACAGTAACCCGCCGATTTCCTCGTTTTTTCAAACATTGCCTATTCCACAACCTGAACCCCAAGATCAGCGAGAGGTCCCGCCGGATGATTTCAAACCTCTTGTGTTTTCTGCCTTCGAAACCCTTGTGCGCTTGCTCATCACCCACGCATCCTCGGAACTGCGCAAAATAAAACAGCGTCAGGAAGACTTGGTCCTTGCTCGAGACCGTACTCGCACAGCAAGTGGCCTCTTTGCATCCTCAACGTCACCCGAAGCTAGAGCTCCCTTATCACCACGCAATGATATTGCCGTGCTCTACTCTTTCATCGGACTTCTCTATTCTTCCTTGCCACCTGAGCGCTCACTTCAATTCTGGGGTGCCGGGTCGGCACACGATCAGCGCACGACATACCTGGAGTACATCGAGTCAGCGGCCGGCCGGCTTCCCACTTTCCTTCAGTGGGCCGTATGGTCGACTCAGGTGCACGATCTGACACTCTCCACTGCCCTTTACGACATGCTCAGCGGTCTATCCGAAGGACAGCAATGCAGCGAATTGGCACACAACTTCATGGCTCGGGGTACAGGGGAAGTCATCCCGGGGAGCACTCTGCCGTCTTCCGCGGGCGGACAAGCGGTATCTTGGAGCCTTGTGTTTGGTTTACTCGACTCGTGGACGACGGTGACCAATACTATCAAAGCCCCCCCTCCGCCCGGTCCCCTAGGAACTTCCGCCTTTGGCCTCAGTGCTCGTCCCCCACAACCACACAACCATTCCCCTCAGCCAAACATTGGACCCAATGAAGTTCGATTGGCACAAGCATTCCTGCGTTTCCTTTCTACGGTAGTCACGTACTCCGTTGCCGTACGCATCACTATTTCCGGACACCCACACTTCAGAGCAATACCAACGCTCGTTTCTTTGATACCGCTGGGAATACCTCTCGAGTTGAAAGGTGCTGCATTTGGGGCCTTGGCCGCATTCTGCGAGCCTGGGGCGGGACGTCAAGGAGTTGAGATTTGTAAAGCGGTTTGGACTTTGATGGAGCGGATGGAAGTTATCAACGTACGAGGAGGAACCGGGCCATCCCTTGGCCTCGGGCTCCGCAGCGTGAATGCCGTCAAGGGGGTTGAGATAGAGCTTGAGGAGGTTGAGACCGCCCATGGATTGTATCCAGCTACGATTGCTTTCCTGAAGTTGCTCAGCACGTTGATACACACACCTAAGCGGATCCCTCTGAAAGACAGAATGTCTGACATGGAACCGATTGTCACTATTCCGGAAGCACTTGGCCAGCCGTACCGCCTGCCTGGGATAGGACCATTCACTTCGTTTGTCATCGACAACGTTTTCCTAAATATCCCAAAGCGCGACTACGCTATCCCTTCCGACCGATGGCAGATCAACGACCTGTGCCTTTGCTTCGTAGAACGTGTCTTGGCTAGCTATGACTTAGAAGCTCTGGTCAATGCCGCAGACGATTTCCGACTGAAGGAAGACGCAATTACGCCACTCCTTGTCCATCCAGGCTACGACATCATGAAGAGGTTACTCTCAACGACCCCCTTCCAGGCAGCAGTGTTGTCGTACATTGTGGACGGAGGAGGCGGCTTCGAGAAGGGCCTTGCTGAAGACGAACCGTACTTCAAGAGCACTATCGTCAGGGTCCTGCGAGTTATCCATCGAGTCTTGGAGATTCAGGATATCTTCCTTGATGTGCTGCTCCCTCTGCTATCTGAGTTCGATAGTACTCCGTACGTCGGTGTCGTCCAACCACGTTCATACTTCATTCGTCTGGATCAGGCTCTCTCCTTTGGGCCTGAATATCTTCCTGCTTTGGCCGCTTATGTCGCTTATCCTGGCCACTCTGAACTTGCACTCCTTTCTGTCAAGACATTGACCATGTTATCGACCTCAGGTGCTTTGACCAATCTCACAACCTTGGTGGAGCAAAGCAGCGAATCGGAGAGAATACTCGAAGGATACAAGCACATTCTCATTTCGGAGTCTGACGAGGACCCGGCGGAGGCAGAGGAGGCATCCGAGCAATACACGGGTGCTGGTGTGCCCGACAGCGACGCGGAAATTCCGTCGCTTGCCCAAGCTGTACGATTAGCTGTCCTCGACTTGTTCATCCAGAACACTCAAACCAATCGACCCCACCCAAATATTGCCCATTTCCTTTTGTTCGGAAGCACCAGTAATCAGCAACAGATCCAAGATCCGCATGCTTTGGGTGCGCAAGCCGCTTGTATTCACATACTTCTGGATATGGTGAACTCCGGCGTGCCTCGCTTGAAGGAAGATGGCCGCGTCGCGGGGCGGCAACATGCAGACCCGCTCTTCGTCACCCTGCCTGCCCTCGCCGAAAGATGTTATCGGGTCATATTCCAATTGTGCACGCATTCAAGGACGTGTGATTTCGTCATGCGTTACTTGCGGACGAGAGAAGACTTCTTTGCTAGGCAGCTAGCTGTGATGCCGCCCACTATCCCCAACGCGTGGCAAGACCCCAATATCCGAGTGCTCTACCATGACGGTACCAGTGTGGCCACAACGGTTTCAGCCCTCGGTTCTTTTCTTCGCCTTCGATCATGGATATTTGACCTTGTCGCTCTTGACTTACACCTGCTGACGCAGAAGGGTCATTTCAAGAGTGTGAACGAACTCCTCGTCATCTTATTTGGAAGCGGCGCCTACGACGACTCACCCTCTTGGGAGGCCGATATTTCCCAGCCGTTCAGAGAGATCGGTCAATCACACCTAAAGATCATCGAATTCCTTCGTGGCCTCGTGTTCGAATGGTCGGATACCTTGAATGTACAACCCGTCGACCTTAGATTCCTCAGTCAACTCAATCTCAAGTCCTGCCTGCGTGTGGACACTAATGGGTGCGAGGTCGTTGACCGATCAGCCTTGTTGGTTCTCCTCAACGACGCTCGCCATGCCCTCCATACTCAAGGACACATCGTATCTCCCGCACAAAACGAGCAACTCAATGCAGAAATACAGTATGTTCTTGAAAGTTCAGCGGTCGAAAACCATCGGTTGCAAATCACGTACGCTACCGCAGTTGGCTACGAGTCTTGGCGGCGCTTGCTGAGCATGGTCCTAACGAAGTGTTTTGATCGACTTCCGTCAACGCAGCGCGAGAGTACCCTCTTTGATTTGCTGCAGGTGCTTCCCAATATCATCAGGTCCCCAGACATCCAAGAGTCGACCGCCGTCTTACTATCCGAGACCGTCTTGTCTTCAATAACCAAACTGCGCGAAGACCGGCAGAACGACACATCCGGCGCCTCTGGAACCAACTCGTTACCCGTGGAGCGTCTCTTCGTTATTGTCCGTGGAATTCTAGACTGTATCATCGAAGGTGGTCGTCTGGAGTTGGTCCGCGGAAATCTATACGCAGCTCTGATCAACTATGTGTATCTGGTAACCTCCTTCAAGGCACAATTTGCTGGTCTTCTTCCGTCCCCTGGTTCAAAAGCATTGTCCGCGTCGGTATCTGACGAAGATGCATTTGCTATCAGTCGTCGACCGTCGTCGACTCCTTCCACCTCACTCGAAGCTGGAAGTTTGGCATTGATGAAGCATGCGATGGACCGACTCGTTTCTACCATTTCCCGGGATGCAATCGATGGTGCTGAGGTTTGGAAAACCGTGGCATTTATGCTGTTGGACTCGCTTGTCAGGTTGTCAAGTATGGAAAAACAGAATACAGTGTTAAATTCGCTCGGTCGTCACGGCATTCTGGCGAACTTCGTGCGGAGCATAAGGGACTCGGATCTCATCCTCCAGTCCGTACTGAAGCCCGATCCAGGTAGTTGACCTTTTCTTTAATCGCTACGACTGCTGATGAAAACACTGCAGATGACCTCAATCCCCTCTACGTCTACGAAGCCAAGATGTCTTTCTTCGTCCGAATGAGCCAGACCAAGGGTGGGGCTGAACGGCTACTAGACGCTCAAATAATCCCTACGTTGTCGAAATGTGATTTCGTCGACGCCAGACCAGAAGCCGACCAGCAGTTCATGGGCAAGTTGTATAGCCGCATACATCCGCTCTTACTCAGACCGTCCTTTAGACCAAGATTCATTTTTGCCGTCTGCTGTCCAGCGGTATCATCAGCTGTTTACGCCTGCCTTGCAAGTGGTCAACGGCATCGTCGCTACCCTTGGCGCAAGGCACGCTGCCGTCTCGAACCAAGTGAGACTGACCGCCATAAACTTTGACCAGCAACTTGACCTTGTTTAGGTTCTCGATTTCCTCAACAACCATAGCGCCACTATTGTCATTTTGATCAAGAACGAGGTCGAGGATGTGTCCCTTGCGGTAGTTCAAGAGCTGCAACTCATCGTAACCCTGTGCGGTTCGGTGCTCCCCAACGTCCCTAGAGCCGATTTAGTGAGTACAGACCATTTAGCTTGGCATATACTATAACTCAATGAACACAAGGCTTCTGCACACTCTGGATTTGGTGCTATCCATGCAGCCATTCTCGGTCTATCAACTCGTTGCTTGGTTCACGGGTGGTGGGCGAAGAATATCCGACCCCATACAGATGCAGAGATATTCAGCGCTAGTGTTACTGCCCCAGGTATGTTATTACCCCGTAACGATGTTGGCTGGCCATGACGGTACATAGAGAGGAACTCGTCTGTGTTCGATGTCACAGTACGGCATGAAGAACACCTCCTTCGGAAGAGCACGGTGTCCTACTTGGGCACCGCCAACGGCTTCACTGGTACGTCGGACCCCTCCCCCGTTGGATCCTGGTTATACTTATGTATGGATTTCGCAGAACCAGAAATTTCCCCGATGTTATCCCCCGTCACTAAAACGTCTCGAGGCGAAGATCGTCGGTCAACGTTTACTGGTGAGTCCGTCTGGATAATGCTTGTGTGGTTGCTAAAGCCTATGTTCATAGCCACCATCCCAACGGTCGGGGATGCTTTGGAGGCTCTGGAAGATATTTGCACTGATCTATCAGAGATACTGAAGCAGATCGCTGATATCGCTGTTGAAATCGATTCGAGGGAACATGTTGGTTTGGAGAGGCTTCAACACGTCAGTTACGTCTTTATCCCCCCAAGAAACCGCGCTGACATTCTCATGCAGATCCTCCCTGAAGTCGACAGGAGTGTCTGGCCCGACCTCGACGTTGCCCAAAAGCGATCTTTGATGAATCGCGCGCTTTCCCGCATACAGACAATAGCAAAGGACGAAGCCAAAATGCTCCTCGGTAAGTTTTGACGGAGTATACGAGTATATTTGATTCCATAGTTCGTCTAGGCACAATGGAGATGCTGCTTCTCCTGCTCTGGCGGCACATAATGCATTATTCCGAAGGACATGCCGTTGCCGGGGACGCGATCACCGTACATGCCCTACGGTTTGTTTCCGCCCCCGAACCACAGGTGTTCCGCAACGAGATCAGCAGGAAGTTAGGCGGAGCCTTGCAACGGCTAGAGGGCCTGGAGTTGGTGAGTCTCCCAATCAAGCACAGCTGCTTTTTATAACCTATCTACTTCAGGCGTATGCCTTCCCCAATGACAATGAATCCCAATCGAGCCAACAGTATATTGAGATCATGAGCCGACGGCTGCGCGATAGTATAGAGTCGGATGCGTCTTGATGTATACACCTGTCGTTTACGTTCTGTAGTTTAATGTTCTTATCAATCGCTATGAGTATGGATGATACCAGCGCATGTACTCAACGCCGGAATATGTGATCTCCCATCGTTCGATCTTGTAAGTCAAACGATTCACGTATTCCAACTGAGCTTTATGCCACATCCAAGGAATTCACAGTAGCAAGAGCGTACACTACTTCAACAGCGCAGGTACCAGACGACTGTCACTCCTAGCTAATCGTGAGTACCCACACCTTACGCTTTGCTTTAAAAGTCGTGTTCGCGACTGACAACGGCCCCCCCTTGTTCGCCGCTTTCACCTGAACGCTAACGACGGCTAGAGCCGGTAGAACTGAATATGAATCGTAGGTTTATGCTCGTTCAACGTGTAGGCAATTCACGGGTGGTAGTAAACCATGGATAGTAATTATCTCCATAGGTTGTGGAAGGCTACCATCCAACGCTGTATCAGACCCAAAGTCAAAGAGCGTCCTCTAAGAGAGGGGGCAACGGCTACAAACCCTGCAGCATTCAATTAGTCCGCCACTGGCTCTTAACAATGTCTGCACTTACCCGGCATCTATCTCTCTCGAAGCAACGCTTTCAAGTCTGACCGCACCTCAGCGCGTACATTTTGCAACGCCTCCCTCTTGAGCACAGGCTCTATTCGCAGGTTTTGGGGCCACTGCGATCCAGCCGCATCCCTGCGTTTTGTCAAGATGTCGATGATTGTCGGTTGCTGAAGCTCTGTGACCTGCGGCGCTGGTGCTGGCGTGATTGCGCTCGGCTTCACGCGTAGCGAAGACCGAGGAATGATGCGAAGATAATGTGCAGCCGACGCCCGCATTTTCGTCGAGATTGAAGCTTTTGAAAGACGAAACCGGTTTCAGTGGAAAAGGTGGATTGACTGTGTGTACTTGTTTACCCGCAGCGTCTAAACACCCACCCTTCCTCCTCGTCCTCACGCACCGAATGCCAAGTACCACAGAACAGAGCTTCCGAGCCAATCTCTCTCAATTTCGATGGGCAAGCGGTGTCACAGATGATTCGCAGCCACCCCCGCAATCGTCTGGGTCAAGCAATCCCTTCTCCCGGTTCTACAATGCAGTTGCGGGTGACTATATACCGTTAAGGTCGAACGAACAGTCAAACGAGGAGGAGGCGTGGTTCGCGTTGTCGAGATGGGAACGGTGAGCAAGCTCGACCTCGTATTCGGCATGCTGATCATCTCTCTGACTCTATAGACTCCTGGGATTTGGAGCCTGCCTGTTAGGTGGTGCTGCGTGCTTCTTCGTGGCATTCATTACACTCCCTCTCCTTGCGCTACGACCAGCAAAGTTCGCCCTGGCATTTAGGTAAGATATGGGTCCACGGTGAAGACATACTACGGTGCTGATAGTCATTTCAGTCTGGGGAGCTTACTCTTCATGCTTGGGTGGGTCAACACTCTCATGTGCCGCGCGAAACCACCGGTTGCTGACGCTGAACGCTGGATGATCATTATATAGGTTTTCCGTTCTCGTTGGACCCATTAACCATATAAAGCACCTCATCTCAAAAGAGCGCCTGCCGTTCACTGCTGTTTATTTTGGAAGCCTTGGTCTGACGCTTTACTTCTCCCTCGGTGTACGCTTCTCACCTCACGTCCGCGCGGAATCGAAAGCTGACGCACACCCTTCCAGCGAGGATCGTATCTTGGCTCCCTGCTCGGAGCAATAGTTCAATTGCTGGCCCTGTTATCCTACGTCGCCGCATACTTCCCTGGAGGAACGCAGACCCTACGATTTGGTGGGCAAATGGCGCTGCGCGGAGCAGGCAGCCTCTTACCAAGATGAGGGGAGTACAGTCGTGTAAATGAATCCTTACTTATACCCAATCTAATTCAATGCTCGCAATATGTTACTGGTGTTTTCTGAACTTGGAACCAAGGCCAGTTGAATCATCTCAAGTAGTGCTGACCGTTGGTTATGCAATATGTGCTAGGTACAAGAGTACAACAACAGGGTCCTCGTTATAAATTACTTGGAACACAGAAAAGTGGTAACTACCTATGCAATCAAAAGTGTACAGAAGGAATAATAATTATCGTGATCATTGCGCGCATTAAAAAGTACTTGTTTGTCCGTGAAAATGCATCATTAAACCGATTCACGAAGTCATGACTCTGAGGTCGTAATGTCGTGTCGTATCCCATACGCCTTGTAGCTCAAAGACTAAGCACTCGTTGCTTATCTAGGCGGGGACTTGTTGGCGGATTTCACAGCAACAGCGGGGGCCGCCGTCTGCTTGCCCTTCCCCGCCGAAGACACTATAGCGTTCAAAGACGAGGACATCCCAAAGCCCGGTCGGATAGGCCGGAGACCACAGTCGCGAGGAGCCAGCTCTCCGCACTTGACATGTGTCCTGTTGAAAAAAGTCAGCCGCATGATGATATACGAAGGCGAGATCGCACGCACCGTAATCCACAATCATCACATTCCAGAACAGGTTTCCAACCCAACCGCTTCGTACACAGATCGCACTTTGATACAAGCAGACCACTACCGAAGAATAGCTCTAAGGGATTCCATCCGACTGCAGCATCGTTGACGGTGCTGGGGCCTTCCGAAGTACCTCCGTTAGGCGATGTGTTGCCATTCGGGGAGAAGCTGCCGCTGGTGCGCTTGGGTTTAGCACCCGGCTTCAGCAGCGTAAACCGATGCACAAGCGGAGCGTTGTGTTGACCATTGGTAGCACTAAGAGAGGCGGGGTATAAAGAACGAATAGTAGAGCCTCCCTCTGTTGCCAAGGCCGTCGAAATCGCGGATTGCTGAGAATAATATGACGGTGCGGTGCGGTACGAATCCATTGTAGCAATGGACATGATGGAACTCGTTCCCAGGATGTCTGTGGGGCCCTTCGGTTGTGCGTCCGCACCATCGTTGAGAGAACTGACGGACTCGGACAAAGGAGTAGCAGGAAGAACTGGCGCAGGAGTCTCGTTAGGATCAGGCGAAGGTCGAATAGTGAGAATCGACGACAGTGATGGCGGGTGCGTATTTGTTCCTTCGTTGGGGTGGGATTTAACCACCGTCGTACTGTATTCCGAGGATGAAGGCCGGTTCAGTAGGGGCTCGTTTGCCATCGACGAACCACTCCAGGTACTGTTGTTGAGGTCCACCTTTGACAAACCGATGACGGCCTCCATCAACTCATCGTCGCTCTCGTCGCTTTCATCATCCTTACCGCTCCCCCTGATATCCTTACCAACTCCCACACCGAAGCTTGGAATGCGGGGGGCGGCACCAGTCCGTTTCCCGCCAGTCATGAATTTGACACTGCCCAAGTGCATGTTGTCAGCCTCATCCGGTCGCGCCAGAACCTCGGCCTCGATAACTCGAAGACGCTCCAAAATATTGCGCGTAGTCGGCCGCTTTGACGGGTCGGTAGTAGAACAATCGAGACAGAGAGAGATGAAGCCCTCGGGGCACCCAGGGCTTGCGCGCTCGCGGACCTCTGCTTCATCGATTCCGAAGGATGGCGGGGTCCGTTTGAAATGTGAGTCATCGGCGAGCTTCCGAGCTGCGATCTCGCAGAAAATGATACCCAAAGAGAATATATCGGTAGGCAAGTCGAACTCGTCGCCAAGCAAAATTTCGGGCGACATGTACGAGTCCGTGCCGCAGAAGGTAAGGCGCTTCAGCTCATCTTCATTACGAGCGGCGATGCGAGCGAATCCGAAGTCCGTGATTTTCAGGCGACCGTTAGATGTGACGAGCAGATTCTCCCCTTTGAGATCGCGGTGGATGCACTTCCTGGCGTGCAGATATGCGAGCGCGCGTGCGATGTCGGTGGCGAAGGAGATTCGCAGCCGCCAGGGGAAAGGCTTGGTCTTGTCAAAGATGTAGCTTCGAAGATTGCCGTTCTCAATGAACTCGGAGATGATGAATATGCGCCCATCGGGATCGGGAGCGCGAGACAGGCCAAGATAGAGGACTACGTTCGGATGCCGCGCTTCCTTCATCAGCCGCCATTCACGCTCGAAGTACTTGGCCACGTCGTATTCCGTCGACGGTAGTACCTCCTTGATCGCGACCTCGATTCCAAGATAGCTGCCTGTGTGAGCGTTGTAGAGCAGCTATATGTGGAGACTGGAAATGGCGGACCTTTGTAAACGTTTCCAAAGGATCCGGAGCCTAGTTTTTTCCATGATCCTTGGATGTCCTGTTAGCTGTTTAATTAGAACTCTGTCTAAGGCATGAGATTTGTGACTCGCCTCATATGGGATCACATCGAATGCGTCCGACATCGTGCTGTGTATGATCAGGCGGCTACTCCGCTGCACGCTTTGGATGCTAGAGAGGATAATGAAGGAGGAGGCTGAAGCGCTGAAGCTTGAAGAGTAGTGGTAGGCCGAGTTGGGAAACCAATACTCCCACGATCAGGCAAAGATCGGATCTGCCACTTACTGGACGGCCGGCTACTTGTTCGAATGGTTACTAACTTAGTCTTTGGAAGAGCTGAATTTGAGCCCAATGTACATATATGTCTTATATACATTTACATAGTGAGTTTCTAAAGTTGTCCATATCCAATGAAGTCTAAGAGATCGGCTGCCACTGCGGCATTGAACTATATTCAAGCGATCTTATCTACTTTGACATCTGTCTTTTCAGGAAGCGAGCTCTCAGCTACACTGAAGTCATCGTCGTCTTCGTACCCATAGATGCTCTTCTCGACAAATGTTTCCCGGGCCGGCCATATCGTAGACGTCAGGCTATACACAATCAACGACATGAAGAACTAAGCAGAGAGTTTGTCAGAAATGTTATTTACGCGGAGGGAGGAAGGCGGATAACGAACCCCGTACAGCCAAGCTATGTCGAAGACATGCCTTACAGCGCCCACTTGGATGTCGGGATTGATGCTCGAGACGAGTCCGGGGAAGCTTGGTGGTACGGAAAGCAGCAGGGCCAACACCGCCCGCCAATTCTGCATGATATGTGAGTTCTTGCTATATGAACTAGGTAGGTATACGTACCGTTCCGTGCCAGTATGCATACCGACCATGTGGGTCATACATAGCGGGGACGTCCACTTTGCAGCGATGGACGATCCAGTACTATGAAAGGGTTCGTTTTAATTCCCATTTCGCCGATAGAACAGAGGCCGATGACTTACATCTGCAACCATAATTCCCGCAAACGGCCCAAGGAACACCGTGTACCCGTTCATAAAATTCAAGAACCCGCTGGCCGAGGCCAATATCTCCCAGGGACACAGCGCCCATCCACCGAGCAGGGCGCACAATACCTGTCCTCTGCGGATGTTGATGAACTGGGGGAACAATACCGTCATGTCGTTCGCAGCGCTCAAGCTGTTCGCAGAGATATTCGTGCCGATGGTGGTCAAGCAGAAACTGAAGGCGGCGAAGAATGCCGCGGCGCGGTTGTCCCAGCGGTCGATGATATGCGTGGGGTCCCATAACGTCTCGCCGTATAAGACCTCGCCTGCAGAGGTAACAGCGATCCCGATAAACCCGCAGAATGTGAATACTGTAGGGATGATAGCGATCTGAATATACTGGCTACACGTATGGATTTAATCAATGAATTCACGCGCGTTAATGGAAGGCACCTACGATCTCTCCGTTTTAGCATAACGCGTAAAATCAGGAATGTTGACGGCGAGGGTCGAGTAGATGCCGAGGGCGCTGTTGAGGGCGCTGAGCCACGCCCAAGACAGGTCGCTTCCCTGCAAAGAGGTGTGCTTGGACTCGAGGCTGACTGACACGGGTACTTTATGGATGCTCCAGGCTAGGATGGCTATCCACGAGATTGGGACGACGATGGATTTGACCATGAAGAAGTATCTGATCCGCTGGGGTGAGATGAGCATGAAAGGGAACTGGAGAAGCCAGTAGAGGAAGTAGCACATCACGCCTAAAACGAAAGGAATCAGCTATGCAGGTTTGAATGACAGGAATGATATTGCTGAGTGTCGTACCGACTGTGGTGATATTGGCATTTGGTGATAAGTGGTTTGGAACTCGTGCTACACTTGGCCATATAGCTTTCAGCATTTGATACAAGCACTCCGAGCCAGTGTATGTCTTCACGTTTAAAGTTCAATACAAGATGTACAATCACAAAAGTATGAACGCACCTGAATGCCGAACCAGAACATGGCAAGAACGATACGGCTGATGATGCTGAAATAACTGAACCAGAAACCGAAGGATGATCGGTTGAGGACCGGGAACGCGACATGAAGGCGAGCGCCGATTGTTCCGTTCAACACCATCACCACGGATATGATGATATGGCCAAGGGCTATAGCAGGTAACGCTTGTCTCCTATGTACGAACGTGAGACTTGATTGCGTATATTCAATAAACCACTTACCACGAAAGCCCAACTGCAAGCATAGACCCCGCGAGCCCCCAAACGGCGACATTCGTCGCGTCGGACACCCAATATGCGATGTAACTCCAGCTCGTCCAGGTCCTCTTATGAGGAGGGACAGGATCCATATCTTCGTTACTCCATCGACTATTTGGCCCAAAGCTAGACGCCGATGGGTGAAGGGCCCAAGCAGAAGGCTGCCACCATTTTGGAGACATCTTGCCCGTCCGATGCGTCGACTTGGAAGATCCCTAGTGTTGTCGTGGGCTAGGAGTGAGCCTAACCGCGACCCCCATTCAACTATACTTATACGCGCCCTTCGGCCGTTTGTATCAGGGAAAGGGGGGGAGTACATGCGGTACGGCCTGATAAGGTGCCCCATGTTTCTCGTCGCCGATAAGAGATTCTGTCAATGTTGGAAATACAAGCAGCAACATTTACCCATGGGAGTACAAAATTAGCCGCAGAGTCGATGCTGTTGTAACGCGTAACGCGTGACTCGTGCAGCGACTTCAAGTTTGCTGATCATATGCATGAGGACAGTCACCATTGGATTCGATGTTGAAATCAAGAGGTACGTCTACAGCTCATCGACGAAGGGAATGGAGGTCACTGACTCGACTTCTACTATCGTTGTGGGTTTCACGACTCCAGCTTCTGAGTAAAATAACCTCGATTCCGATACTATACTTATGCTGTGAGTTGGCACACTGAGTCATCGAACAAAGCCCAACTTCGATTCCGACTAAGGCTGTTTGAAGTGACCGGCCGCTGTAAGTGGCCGTGATTGTTTTGGGCGCGTCTAAAGCGACTGCGAAGTGGAAGATAGTACAGATGGAAGTCCCTCGCCTCGATCGCGCAGTGCGGAGACAGTCGCGAGTCCGTCAGACGTCTAGGCTCACATTCCAGGTAGCGGCACATACCGCTGTCCCTCGATAGAGATCGAGTCTATCCGGGAACATGGCATGGCGATGAAGCAACTAGAAATGCGAACTCGAAACAACTAGAACACTCTGGCCTGGCCTACACAGAAACTATGTCGGACGACCAACAGAGCTAAAATGGAGTTTCCGAAGCGTTGGCACCTTGGCATCTATCTCTCTCAGTTCTCGTAACCCTCAAGTCGCGCAACTCGGAAGCAAAATATCCCCTGTCTCATGCCCCTGTCCTGGCCCCAAGGTCCAAGCTTCTCGAGATTCGACGACGCCTCCCGCAGAGATGTCGCGAATGTTTTCGCTATGCTCCAGGCCGAACCCAAGTACTTCTGAGTATGTGATTGTATCCAGTGCTATCATATATCAGCAATGAAGGGATGGCAACAGCCGGGTGATGATTTACTCAATTGCTCGAACAGCTCCAAATCAACCACAGGCGACGTCGAGCTCCACATCCTTTACAGCACTCATGACGCGCCTCCCAGGATATATAAGGCTTACTCGCCACCTCAATTCCACAGCACCTTCCAATTACCCACCACCACTGCAACCTCACTTCTCTCAGCAAAATGATGACCCATAATATTGAAGACGCCTCGCGTATTGCGTGAGTTACCTTGCGGACTTGATCAGGCTTTCTGCAGGAGCCTGACTAGTATCTTGTTTCACTTAGGGCGGACAAAGGAATAGATTTGAAGGACATTGGCTTAGGTTCGTATTCTGATCCACGCCCTCCTTGTGAACGCGTTCTAACTGCGTAACAGCCGAAGCACGAAGAATTATGTCAGAAGAGCATAAAGCTCTAGGATACCGTCCACCTCATGGCTCTCTCGCGTCAGCAGCGCAAGCTGCCGCTTCCAAACACCCGAATCCCGAATCCAATACTCTTCACATCGACGAAGAGACCCTTCGCAAAGCCGCGTTGGAAGATGCGGCCAGGATAGCTGCACAACGCTCACAGCCAGGTTCACCTGAAATGGACTCAAGTACCTCTGGTATCAACCTGGATGCCATTGGCGTAGGTACGTCTCGCTTCGATTGAAGGAATAGAAAGTAAACCAAAACCGCTGTTGGTAGAGGAAGCAAGGAAACTCATGTCCGCAGAACACAAAGCACTAGGCTATCGGCCGCCGCCTGGCTCGCTTGCCGCCGATGCCCAAGCCGCTGCTTCCAAACACCCCAAAGGCCTGGAAGGCGTCCCCAAGCCGCCTAGAGAAGTGTTGGCGCAAGAGGCATTGAAAGATGCTGCTCGCATCGCGTAAGTGCTTTCATTGTTCCTTGAGGCGCCGATAAAATCTCACCTCTGTATAGATCGCAGAGAAACGGCAGCAGCAAGTCAAATTCTTCAGGAAGTCCACCTGAGTCGCCGGAGCAGAGCGCGTGAGTTAGCACTACGTTGAGTTACGACCATCATTCTGAGTCTTGAATCAAGTAAGGATGTGAGGTCGCTACCAGCCGAAACAAGAGAAATCCTAGACGAGCACGGTAGCGAGACAATGACTAGAGGTCAGTGGTCACTCTGATTCCCCCATCGAATTCATCTCATGTTTGTTGTAGACGTTGCTGCCGAAATCGTGTCCGAGGAACACATGCGTATTGGACATCGACCCGAAGCTGGCTCCGTCGCTGCTAATGCCCAAAGCGTAGCCGACAAGAACGAGAACGACGACGGCAACAGAGTCCTATTTGCTGGCTCCGACCTAAGTGCTGTGGCCAAGGCCATTTTGAAAGATCATTCCGACGAACCGATGTCGAAAGGTACGAGGACTTTACCGCCCACCGAGCCTTGATGCACTACTAAATATTCTTGTTTTGCGCAGAGGTTGCTTCTGAACTCGTCGCAGAAGAACGCAGGCGTCTGGGGCATCTGCCTGAGTCTGGTACCATTGCACCGACAGCACAGAGCGTCGCAGATAAGAATGAGCAGGACGGGGCGGGGAGGGTTTTGGAGGCTTGAATACCTTCGCGTCTCGTCGACACGCATTGCACGAAAGGGGGAGCCTATGATACCCAAATGTATTACCAGTATTCTGTGAACGGGATTAAATCAATTGTATTATTTACCTGCGCTGGTTCAAGGGACAATCTGAAGTGCACGCGTGTGGGGCGAGAATAAAACGGTTGGTTGTTGAGTACTACAGAAGGCTGCGGGTTGCCTGGCTGTTTAGAATGGAATTACTCTAACTCGGTCGACGATAGTGAACTTTGAGACCCTTCGGGCGTCGAAGTCTGTGATTGGAGGATTGGGTACGACGGACGCGTCGTTGTCAACGCTTTGGAAAGAGCAACTAATGTCAGCCCGGAGAGCATATGGAGTATATTGGAAGTATACTAACTTGGCGATGAACGAGGTGGTGAGGATATTCAGCTGCCATGGACGTCCGCCAGGCTCGCCTTGTCGAAGCTGAGCTTCGAAGAAGCCCCCTACTATCCCTGTCTGCAAATAGGGGGTACCCCACAGTGTCAGCTTCCGCAACTCCCGCAGCACAACACCGCTTCACAAAAATCAACTCGACATACCTCCAACGGCCCATGCTTCGGCTCGTCTCTCGCGCTGACAGACCTGGGGAACTTCACAGTAGCTGTCTGCTGCGGGAACTTGATATCATGGAGCGCCTTTTTGTATTCATCCCGAGAGACATTCACGTCGTTGCGCACGACGGCGACGTCCTGGGAGAAGCACGCATCGAAGGCGTGGTCGAACGCCGTCTGGATCGTCGCGTTGAATATTTCTGTCAAGGCATTTTGGACCCAGGTGGCGACTGGAAGCGCGAGTGACATGATGAATTGGACTTGACGCTTCAAGTGCAGAAAGACGAAGGACGCTACTGATGGATTGTGACTAGCGGGACTCTAGTGGGACTCTTGGGGGATTCTCAGCAAACGAGGAGCGCAATGACGGGCCCTTTTATACCAGAACCATATGGCATATGCTACTGGGGCCTGGGGGGAACACGCCAAACACACTCCCTTGCCTGGATCGGAACTTGCGGACTTCACCGGCGAGTCAGCACGCCCGTGGAAGGGACATGTACGCTGAATGCACCAGATTGAACTCCTTGGATATATCCGCTAGCACTGGGCGCGTCGCGCGCACCACGTTCTCAGTGCGTAGTATTCAATGGGAGGGAATTTGCCAAGGGCGAGATGCGCCCGGAATCAAGGGAAGCTGTTCATCGTGTCGTCAGAGCGCCATCGCCATATATTGGGGTGACGGATGAAACTACAACGGGCGCTGCGAGCGTTCACTGTTTCGTAAGTGAGCACGATTTGTGCGCCGTTCGACGCCGTACAATAATGGAGGGAGATATATTCACTGGCATATGGAGGAGCGCATACGAAGGAGAGATGCCTGCCATAGTTGGGGGTCAGTTAGTCTCAGGTGGTGAAAGGTACAAATTTGCTGCAACTTGAACGTTGCGGTAAGGAAACTGAGGCGTAGCATTTAGAGAGGGTTAGAAGACGGCTGCTCTGATAGTAAAATGTGCACAGCACATAGACCAGTGAACAATACACTCTAGAGTGTGATATGATAGTGATCATTGGTGAATAGAAAGCCAATGGGACCGGGATTCCGCTCAGATTTCAGACTGCTCCAAATCCACGCTCAAAATCGTATTCATCCTCAGAATCCCCCTCCTTCTCATCCTCATCCTCCGATATCGACTCCTTGCCATCCCAGTCGACTTTGTGTATTTGCTGAGATTCTCGATCATGTCTTCAGTGACAGAGCACATCTTGATAGTCACGGCCTGGACTGGCACTCCAAGGTGTTTTCGTCGCTCGACAAAAATGTCCAAAGATGGATCTGGATTGGTGCACGACACCAGGTGAATGTTTTGCAATTTTGGGAGAGGTGAGTCGGTTAAATTCAACAAAGCGCGGAAAGGGCTGCTCGAGACGTGGTTAAAGCGCAGGTGAACCACTTCTTTGCAGCGGTTGAAAATGGTCTCCCAGTTTGGTTGCAACGTCAGGTTGAAATTTTGTATTCCCAAGGCAAGGACATCTTCGAAGGGTAAGGCCGAACATAGTATCGAGCAGACCGAGGAATAATCGTTAAATCTCAATACCAGGGAGATGGCGAGCGAAGTAGAGCTCTGAGGTCCTGCTCCCCACGCAGCTAATTGGAATTGGCCAGGATACTTGGCGCTTAGTTCGACTCTCTGAATCACGGCAGCACCTGGTGCAACGAAATGACGTAATTAGATTGAACAGATTTGGCATTGTCCTGGGGGGCCGTCTGCTCGTGAATACTACGGTTGCACTGGGGGGATACTCAAGGTTGGCGAAGATGGCGGAGGATTCAATGTCATTGGATGTGATGGAGATAGAAACAAGGTGGGGGAGATGAACGCGTGTTGTCGTGGGGGCTGAGTCATCGTCTTTGGCCATACCAGAGATATGGATCTCTTTCAAGTTTGTCGCATACTGGATCGAAGTGAGCAAGGATGAAGAGGTGATTGTAGAGGTGCTGAGCGAAATCTTCAGATATCTGAGATGAGGTAAAGGAGGTAGCCCAGGAGAAAAGTTTATGTCCTCGAGTTCTAGGCGATGAAGGCAAGGCATCTCCCGACGCAAGATATCGGGTGGCATTGAGGTGGCGATGGATGATGGGAATGACTTCAGTCGAAGGCGCTGTAGCAAAGACGCCCCCGCGGTCCCATTCATATTCAGAATCAGGAGAATACAATCGGCCATGAAGGTGAAGAGATCTAGTTCTTGTATTCTATGGATCTCAGCCATGATTGATTTGATCATATCTTCGTTTTCTTCCGTGATGATTAAGGGGGTGTTCCCGCAACTAATATGGAGAGGTGCAGGCCGAGATCGTTTGAGCAGTACCAAGGCGCGATCTGGGTCGGAAAGGTCAAACGAACACCATAATTGAGGCGACGCAAGTGCGACATCCCGCCACCCACGACACACTTCGGCGACATTCATCCAACTTCCGTTCTTTGAGGCGCTGTTCTTCATTTCGAGAAAAACAATTGCAAGAATTTCAGAGGGGAGTACTGCGATTTCGCTATGGGTATTCCGCCGAATTTTCAGATTGCGAATTGCAGCTTCATGAAGGGCAATTTCCTCGTCGATAAGATGTCGGGCCGCTGCCGCGTTAGTCATAGTACGACTGGTAGACCTGGAATGAATTGTATCATTGAGCAGAATTAATACTAGACATTGTAGAAGAGAATTGGTATACTCAACATGAGGGTTGTGAGCTATAGATGGGACAGTCGCAGTCAAAGCTTGATGAATATCAGTAGGCACTGATGAATGATGAGACTGACACAGGCGGGGCGCACACGTGACTATATGTGACTGTCACTTCTTTAAGCTTTACGCGTCGACCGTTGTCGCTGCGTCCATCCTCGCCAGAGTCATGCCAGGGCCAAGCAATTCAAAGAAGCAGCGCAAATCACGCTCGAAACCACAGAGATCATTGAAGGAAAGCAAGGCGCGCACGCCGTCGCTCAAGGATGGGAATGACACCAGCGCGCCCTCCTCACCATCACCACAGCAAGTTGTCACGCCGCCTCTCGCAGCGGCAGATTTCGCAGGAACTGCATTCACCACTTTAACTGTCTTTGAGGCTTTGGGCGACTACTCTGACCCAATACGGGACGTCCCCTCAATTCGTCACGACCATGAGCACGAAGAACGGCAGGCTATTGCCCTCAAACAACCCTATATCTACGACCCGGGCAATGGCCCCCGTGTGCGGGACACGCGCGCGTTCCTGACGTCGTCGTACTTCGCCCAACAACCTGCTTTGGACGACCCCCTATGCGCTGAATTTGCGCAGGAAGAGGTGTTGCAGATGTTGATGACAATACTGCCAGATGACCTTGCTTTGGTATGTGCTATGTTGTACTCGGGCGTGCCTAACATATTCCTGCAGATGCTCTGGTACAACAAGAGCCGCGCAACGAGCAGGATCTGTCCGTCGTGTCAGCGGCTGTATCGGCTGGGCGATACGCTGCCTCCACTCATAGGAGAGAATCAAGGTGCATCCCCGCATCTCGCGAAAGAACAGAAAATCAGCGGTCTGTGTGCGTTGCATCCCCCTTCTCCCCCTCTTCGTGACCGTTGATCTTGAATATTGATGCTCGCGGCAGGCTCCCCGCTGTGCTTCATTGCCGCGTCGCTCAGCTACCCCAATGCCATCACGTCCGCCTGGGGGCGCATGAGCGACGACATGGACGATGCCAGCTGGGAACTCCTCAATACCCCGGACCCCAGCGCCAGCAAGTCCCCTGGCAACTTGGAGGCATACCTAAGCATGCTCGTGCGCATGACGCGCTTGCACGATCTCGGGCTCGCACAGCTATGTTTGCCGGATCTCGATTTCGACGCTGAAATGGATGTAGCAAGTCGTAAGCTTGCAAAAGTGTCGCTATCATAACGACGATGCTCCCCACAATGTGTTTTTAGCCAGAATGTGTTTTTGCAGTGCTTTCAAATGTAAGTTAGCCTTCTACCGTCTGCGATTGTCTTGAAATTCACCTTTTCTGACTTTCCAGTGCTGTTTGATTTTATCAAATCTATACCTACCACCTTGTATAATGGGACGATTGTATACCACTCTAGCTTACACTTGACTGCCGTCGAGCCAAGACTACCGACTCGAAGCGAACATCGACCGGTGCCCTTCATTCATCTATCTATGTAAGCAAGTATTCATCATCATTTGGACCTTAACTGTTGCCTCGTGTGCACTTTGTTGCCTTCTGTGGCAACACCTGCGATAAACTCTCCCACTGAGCCATGTGCACGCCCTGGACAAGATACCAAAATCACCTTGTGATTGGGCCATCATCTGTCTTCCTCCGCTTCGTGCCTCTTTGGGGCTCTATTTAGACGAGAACGTTCAGCCTCGTCCCGATCCATAGCCAAACGCTAGGGAGGTGAGAAGCATCAGAACTTGCGGTATGCGTACGGTCTTGAACGCCTTGTCACCTGCTTACCTTCTGGTCCCGGTCCCGGTCGGTGTCCAGGTACGGTGTACGAGTGCGAAATACACCCGTCGTACCCCTGCCTTTATTCGCCATACCTCTCCACCCCGCCTGGCCTTATGTTCTGTTAGGTCGAATGCACCACATTCATCAAGGCTAACCCCATTTGCTTTGGCTTGTTCAGCACCTTATTCTCGGATTCACCAGGAACTTCAACACCAGTGATTGCCAGTATATAATCATCGTGTTTCTGGTGGTCATCTGAATCATACAGAACTTCTTCCATCATCCCCTCCCTCAACTATGGTATCATCGAGTCGGGTCCAGCTACGAGTGGTCATTGTCGGGTGTGGAATAGGCGGGTTAGCAGCGGCATACTGCCTAGGACGAGCCGGCCATCACGTCACCGTTGTTGAAGCCGCGTCTGCCCTTCGAGAGGTTGGGGCAGGGATTCAACTCACACCCAGTAAGTTCAGCCTACGTCGCTGGTGAGCCGTACTCACATTCGGGATACATCTAGATGTCTCTCGCTTACTCGTTCGCTGGGGCCTCTCACCACTGCTCGAAAGAGTCGCCGTAAAGCCTACGACGCTGGCTTTCTGCAGTTGTACGTATGCGTCCCCGCTGCAGCCCTCGTCTTATCGGCCTAACCCCGGATTAGATAACAGCGGCGAGCAGGTCGGGTTCGCTGTCTTCGGGGGCAAGATGGAGCGCGAACACGGGGCTCCGTATTACCATATCCACGTAAGCACTTCTTCACATCCCCAACCTAAAACCTAAAGATGGCTGACGCTAAATAAATCCAGCGAGCAGACCTCCACGAGATGCTGTACGCCGCGGCGAAGCCGTACATGGACCTGCATCTTGGCCAGCGTGTTGTGGCGCTCGACGCGTCCTCGGCATCCCCAACGGTGCTTCTGTCATCCGGTGCAACCCTCATGGCCGACCTCGTAATAGGCGCCGACGGGATCAAAAGCTGCATCCGTGATTTCGTCGCGCCCGCAGTGGGCCCCCCGATCCCAACTGGGGATGCGGCGTATCGTTTCATTGTATCTGTGGAGGATATGCAAAGGGACCCCGACCTGAGGACGTTGATTGATACGCCAAAGGTGCATTGCTGGATGGGCCCCGATAGGCACGTCGTGGCTTACTGCGTGGTGAGTCCCTGCGCATTAACTTCGCTTTGCCTTTGTCTCGATAGAGGCTGAGCCCTGAGGACCCTTCAGCGTTCCCAGAAAGAATACAATGTTGTCATGATACATCCGGATAATGGGTCCGTCGAATCGTGGACGAAGGAAGGCGATGTGGAGGATATGAAGAAGGATTTCGGGAATTGGGAAATCAGGTGGGTCTATTTCGTAACGTCGACTACCGGAGGTTTATATGGCGTTTGGACATCGAAGGATACAGAAGTTGATGGCGTTAGCGAAATCGACGTTGAACGGCAAAGTCATGGCGCATGCTCCGCTAGACACTTGGGTGGATCCAAGTGGCCGAGTCGCTCTCTTGGGAGACGCTGCCCATCCGATGCTTGTGCGTAATTTCTCCGTATCCGTTCCCTGGTTCGTCGGTCTTAGCACCTTTATCTACGCAGCCCTATCGTGCGCAGGGCGCTGCCATGGCCGTAAGTAACCCTCTCCACACTTCCTCCCCTTGACATAGTGGCTCAGGCGCATCGAACGTGGTATAGATCGAAGACGCAGCCGTTCTAGGCAACCTCTTCTCCCGCATATCGTGCAAATCAGAAATAGGTACCCTCTCGCGTGCGTACCAGAGCATCCGCCACCCACGCACTACCGCCACGCAGCAGGCGACCCTGCGCAATCGGGACACATTCCACTTCCACGACGGGCCTGCACAAAGGGCGCGGGACGCGTCTATGAAGGTGGCCATGGCGGAAGCGTTGAAGGAGTATGAGGGCGAGATCGCGCTGATGGGGGAGCAGGAGGGGAACGCGAATATGTGGGCTGATAAGCGGAAGAATGAAGAACAGTTTGGCTACGATGCGGACGAAGCTGTGGATTCTTGGTGGAGGGAAAATTGGGATAACAATGTGAGAGCTAATTTATGAATTATTTACCACGCATGGGGTGAAGGAATGTACTGTAAGTCTGTAGTATTGCAACTCTGTACCTATAGGAGATGTTTGTAATGGTAGTCATGTCTTGATCTCTTTTCTTGTCAGACGGGTTACTATGTGAGGGAGGCGGACCCGGTAGGCCCTTGTATCCATTAGTTGTAGCGTACGGACAAACATAGCGATGTAACGGATACCATCAGCATAATAACCATATACTAATATTACACAGAGTGGTGTATAAATTACAGAGGTACAGCAAATCTCAATACTCAATATTTCCTTGCCAATTCCGTACGTACACTGGCAAAGATAAATAAGGCACACGAAAAGAACGTAAGAATCAGCCCTGCTGAGACGAAGGCGGGGAAGGGAGCGGGGGTAACGGCATCTGGGGTTCAGGGCTGAACGATGAGGGGAGTGGTCTAACAGGTGCTGCCGATCGCCTGGAGAGAGCGGGTCGCACTGCCTGTGCAGGACTGACTGGTAACCCCAGTCCGGGGGGACGCGCCGGGCCTGCCTTGCTATAACTCGAAGCGGTGACTTGCTGGGATAAGTTCGACGGCCCTCGCCTGACGGATTTAGTGTCATGGAAACTCGAAAGGGGAGATATTGGAGCGAGCGTGGGCGGTTTCTCGGACACCTCAAGGATCGAGCTGGCGACGGACTCATGCCTGGTGGAAAGAGTGGGGGGCCGCCTGGAGGTTGACGACGCGTAGCTAGGATGTCTCGGTAATTCGCGTAGATCGAGGACTGTTTGGGACGACCCCCGTCGACTACCAGGGACGGTGAAGATGGACTCGGCGCCTGAAGCACTTTTCTCGCTCCGCGCGTCGTTGTTCCACATCATGGAAAGTGAGGGAACCGCACGTATGCGCTTCGTGTCTGTGTCGGGGAACGGCATGGCTCCAGAAAAGGAGAACCTATCATCAGTCGACCTGGCCTCTAGATCCTTTGAAAGATACACCGGCGTGAAGTCGAGCTGCTCTAGCGCCTGTTCGACTTGCACTGTGCCGCAAAATACATTAACCTTAGAAAAACGGCTGCAAACAGAGATGGACTCACGGAAATGGGCGAGACCTTTGCCGAACTGTGTCCTACAGAACGCTCCGATGAATAGCGTAGTGATGGTGAACGCGTAGGATGTTATTGTAACGGTCGCGAAGAACGTCCACGTATGGAAGATGAATCCGTACACCTCGCTGGTGAACATGACGGTTGCGATCGCAAATGGGACGATGCCAACACCCATGAAAAAGACGAAAAGAAGTCTCGACTCCTTGCGAACAGACATCCACCCCTAGTAGCCACCAGACATCATTGATTAGCGATGAACTCTGGGCCGAGACTCGGACGCGGACTCACGGAAATCAACCAAGGGAACTCTAGCTACAGATAGATGATCATTAGATGAGGCTCAGCGCTGCAGGCAGTCGGACGACGCACCAGGAGGGACACGATAAAGAGTGCCTGATAAACTTGGATGTGGTCAGCAATACCCCTCAATGCGCTGCTGGAGACCTTGTCAATCCAGATCGAAGCCGACACCACGTTGAAGAATGCCGCCAAATTCAAACTAGCAGAGAATAACAGAGCGAACTAGACGTTCATGGATCATTTAGATCTCCGGGATCAGTGATAGACGTCAGAGACGCTCACCTTATAGATACGCTGAACCTTTTTCGACGCGCCAGCCCGGGCGATCGTCCGCTTAGAATATGTCTGCGGGCCTGGATTTAGTTGTCACCAGGTCTACTGGCTGAGAACGCACCTTGTATATGCTGATGGACAAATACAAAAAAGCAAAAGTGGAGAGCGCGTTTATAAACACAATAGGGATCTACCTCAACATGTCAGCCTACGTGGAGTAAGGTGGAAATGGAAATAGAGGAAACTGACAGCAGGTCTCGCTCGCAGCTTGAACCAATCACCCAGCAAGTCCGTACCATCACAGGAACCAAGCATGATGTAGCGGCGGTACATCCAGTGCCAGCTCTTGGCCGTCTGGATTCGGGCCCCTGCCCAAGCAGTACCCAAAATGCATGCGGCCAACGACGCAACACTTGGTAACGATCAGAAAGTCAACGACGGTGTGCCATTATCAAATAGAAGGACATACAGATGGGGGATTGACTCGTTGACAACCTGAGAATAGATCCTGTATTGAATAGACATGCGGCGAGCGTGTTAACGACAGTGACTCACCGTCAGTACCATCATCACAAAAACCCAAGCGTGAAAGGCCAGAGTGACCAGATCTTCACGCTTCGCATCTTTGAGACTAAGGGAAGCATTGAACGCGTGAAGCGGGGGTGGCAGGAAGGAGGGCTAAGTACTCACGTATCGTTTATCCATACGAAGGACTCCACACACTTCAGTGATAGGACCGTTTCTCCTACACGGACACCGTTTAAGCGATTCTGATCAAACACAGGTGATATGTCTAAGCCGCTCCTCTTTGAGAACTGGGTACGCATGAGCAATGTTAGTTACCCACTCAACGAGAGGACAGCAACGCACCTGAGACTGGCTCGAAGATATCAACCCGTCTAGCGCTTTGTTAAGCTCAGTTGCGTTCAAACCGCCAAAGAGCTTGTTTTCCAGTGCTTCCTCGGGGTCTTTGATGGCAGGTACGACTGAACATGTTGTGGTGCCATTGGAAACAGTGCATATTTCGAGTGATTTCCCGTCGTACACGGGGAATCCATCAACTCGTCCCGCAGCGAGCATGGCAGAGGTGAGTGTAACGGCCATGGTGTTATCGCGGAAGGTGATGCCTTGTAGTACGATGAGGACAATGGATGTGATGAGGGACAGTATGGAAAAGAGAGTGATGCATGGCGTTGCTGTAATGCGTGCATACTTGTATTGCGAGTTAGATGTATCGCGTGTACACGAGGTACCGAAGGTGCTTACCAAAAGCTTGAGCTTGGTATACCGTAAGAACTTTCTGAAGCGGCCTGGTGCGCGAGGGGGAAGAGACGGTGACATCCCGCGAGTAGACTGGGCTACGAAAGGACGATCCAGTCGCCGAGAAAGAACGAAAAGTGGGACGCTCCTGCGCCGGGAATGAAGAATAGCAAAAAAGCTGTCTGGAGAGACACGAAAGGGTCCTTCGATCTAATGACCCTTCCGTAGTTTTATGATTGAAATTGAAACCTGTCGGCCTTGACGTTAGGATCTAGTGTTTTGACTTGTGAATGTGAATACCCACCTTTACAACTTATGCCAGAGTGACAGCTAGCTGTCACCTCTCGTTCGCTACTGCCAGTATGTAGTAAGTAGGATGGGTGCGTGCCTCGGTGCCCGCACTGTTGCTCCTCAGTGGGCTCAAGGAGAGCGAATGGAGTGGTTTTGGAGGAAACCAATGCGAGAGACCGGGTTTCCTACAGCGCTACGGGGTTAATGGTTCCGTTAGTTACAACCCAGGCACGTCCAGAGCGACATCGGACACCCACCTCGTATTATATTATATACTGAATCTCGTCGTCCTGCCAGCCCAACACCGACATGGATCCGGCACAATTACAGTGCTCGCCGCAGTCACAGTGATAAGAACACGCCCTACAAGTCTCAGTTGTCTTCTTCCCCGCTGCCGGCCTCTGTCGGCGCGTGCCCATAATTGTTACCGAGCATCGCAGCGTCAAGGAATGAAGGCCACGTTGCGATGGTGGTTTCCATGCTGGAGGATTCACGGGCCGCTGGCACTCCGCCTGGGACACTTGAATTCAGGGGCAAGGGGGCGTTGGATTCCACCTCCACAGTTTCGTGAAGAAGTAGGGGGAAGGGAATGCGGACTGCTAAAGGATCTGTAAGTCGAATTCATCACATCCTGATACCCTTTTCTCGTCAAACTACCTCCATCATACGGCATCGGGCGTCTCCACCCCTGCCAGCGACGTTAATGGAAAGCCTCAAGTTATCCAGTCACATGTACTCCCTGATACCGAAGGAAGACTACTCGGTCCACGTAGTGAATGCTTGACTTCTCACCTAGCAGCTTTCCCCCCGATTGGAACCGAAGACGGCGATACTGCTCGTGAGGTAGGCAGATATCGAAACTACGAGCTGTCGTTTATCATCCAATTGCGACGAGATACTGTCCACGACACGCCATTGACCTTGCATGGGAGTGATTATATTCATTTCTCATAATCTATGAACTACTTGGTCTATTCTTTAGTGACTAGCACCTTGTATGTACTCCCACGAGCACGTAAGTCGACTTCGAAGAGCCCGGGCTTGGAGCCACATCCGATACCAGCACTAGCGCGCGAACTCGTGGTCAACCCACTTCACCGAGTTTCTCCAAAGGTACAAGTGTCTTGTCAAAGTTAGAGCCGCGGACCAAGGGGAGTAAGTTTTGGATGGGCTGCGGCTCACATATTACTGTTCAACGTTCAAGCGTTGACTGCCGTATACCTATATCTCCCCACCTTATGCCCTCGCCGTGGTTGATAACGTTGGGTTGTGGCAACTTCCGGGAGTCCTCATGCTACGGTCCGCGACCTGGAGGTATTGTTAGTATGTGGACTGTTCCACCCATTGGACCGCAAGTGCCCTATAGAGCCAGTGCCTATGTGCCAAAAGTCAAACTGATTTGCTTTTGACCGGGCGCTGGTTGATGTTGGGCTTGATGAGCTACTTGAAGGTGATGATCTGCTAGGAGCCGAATAACGGGGGTTCGGCGCTGAAATGTCGGTGCATACTGCGGTTCATGTATGAGACTACATACTCGATGCGAAGCCATGTCGATCCACTATACATAGAAATGGGGTGACTTGACCGCTCTGAATGAGTTCTCCGTCTATGTATAACAAGGCCCGAAAGCATATCTTTCAACTCCTTACGAAACGTTGATGAATGCCATTGGACTCTTGGGGCGAGCGTGGAAAGGGGACCTTAATGTAAAGACGGGGATCTGGCGGAGAGTCGACTCCATCAACCGGCGTAGCATACCTTGTTCTGAAGCTTTGTCCCGGTGTGTTGCACATGCATGCAGCATGGGAGAGGAATAGGGCAATGGGAAACGGGAACGAGGACAGAGCCGAGCAACCGGCTTGTATAAGAGCCAAGTTCCCGGAAAGTTCGGATGCCAGTCTTGCCAGTGCTTGCATGGAGCCGAACTTTAATGCGCCTCGATTTTATTTTTGAAGGTCGAAAACGTTGTGATTGTGATGCATTGTGAGCGTGGGAGTATTTGAGTGTTACCCACAGGAAGGTCGACGCTTGTTCCACGGTCAGAGTTCTACCACCACCACGACCAGACTCCAGAAGTCTGGTTTTCCCTCCTCCTTCTTCCCTGCTCGGTACTCTGCGACACCACTAGCGCACTCACTCGGCCACCCGGGTATAATACCTCAGGTCGACGCAAGGAACGACATGGAAGCGCATCCTCATGGACATCAAGGACACGGACACGGACACGGACATGGGTATGGTGTAGCTGTACCAGGAGTTGGGGTCGGGTCGGCTATGGGTATTGGCGGCACAGCGTCTGGAATGGGTGTGGGAGGAGGAGGTACTTTGTAAGTCTATCTCATTTCTCGCACGCACGGATGCACTGACTCTCATCCTCCTTCACAACTCTTCATCCTCCTCCTCCTCGATGTCGCTGACACTTGGGCTGCCTTTGACCTACCCCATGCCCCTTCCGCCGCCCTACAACGCCCCCTCCGACACCGATCATCCTCCCCCGTATACCACGTTCTTTCCCCCTACCCAACCGCAACAACCAATGACCTACCACAACTACCCATCTCACCCTCACTCGACCTACAACTCCCATTCTTCATACTACGGCAACACCCATGCACTCGATCGCGACGCACTTCCGCATCCAAATAGAGAATACGAGTTGACCGTTAGGCAAGAACCGAAACAAGCTAGGATGTGTGGTATCGGCGGAAAAGGTGTTTAATCTCTTGCTTAGATTATCACTATTCACCGTATTCATTGTATCTACTCGACGACAGCCGATAGAAGACCAATTGACCCTCCTCCAATCGTCCAGCTCAGGGTTATAGATCCATCTCATCGGAGAAGGAATCTTCAAGCTCCACCTCCACCTCATGGACTTCATTCATATTCCAGTCAATCGACACAGCTACAACAACATTCGTCGCCGCCTGCCCAAAATTCAAATATCCCGCCTCATCAGCGGAGGAAGGCTATACATATAGCCTCTCCTTCCCACGCGACAACATCCTCTGCGGCCTATGGGGCCGGTGGGCGAGGTGGACTGCGTAGTGACGATGAACGTGATGACGAGGGTGATGAAGAGGACGAAGGCAACGAAGGGGATGACCGCGCGGACGCGCGGCGGAGTACGAGCAGAAGGGGTGGCAGACGAAGTAGTAGGGGACGAGGAGCAGAGGGTGGCATGCTCGACGACGATCACGATATGAGCGGACGGTGAGTCCTTTTACTTTCTTAACTATGCAGCTATGCAGCTATTCTGTCTTCTGTCTTCCACCTCCTTTCAATTAGTATGGATTGTGGATCGATCACTGACTATCTCTCTTTTCGGTTTATTCCCCTACGTACACTCCCTGAAACCTGGAACCTGGATGCTGCCGATCACATAAACCCTTGTCTTGGATCGTTGGTCTGTCGTCATTATGGATTATCGGCAACGATGTGAACCTTTGCCAAACTGGATACCTTTTTGGATACTTTACTTCTTATTGTTCTTGCCGTCGTCGCCGACATCCCGCTGCTCAAATACGCCTCCCCTGACGTGCTTTTGCGCCTGTCTTCCTTTCCTATTGCACGATCCGTGGTGTTGGTTGCCTCGTGTGGTGGTCTCCTTGTCCGGCGCTTGTTGCCTCGTGGCTTGGCCATTTTTCGGCTTACTTCTTGGATGTAATTGTGGCTCTTGGCTCTCCGCATTCGCTCTTTCCTCGCCTTGGTCATCTTTTTTTGGTTCTTCCCGCCAAATTAATTTTCGGACTACACAGACATGAAGACGAATACATGCATTCATCGCACCATTCCTCACATCAAACACAACCACACTCATCTACGGCATCCATATCATCATCGGCTACTACCCACCCCTCCTCCGCATCTACCTCTACACCTACCACATCTTCAGCAAATCCCTCAACTTCAGCGCAAGGATCATCAACGTCAACGATAATGGGGACAGGAGGAGGGAGCGCTGGCCTTGCTTCTTCATTTTTACAGAATCCGTATTATTTTATGTTTGCGAGTCTAGCGAAACCGGATGATGATACGGAGTTGCATTGGCTGAAAGTGAATACACATTTTCTTCTCGCCCCCTTTCAGTTCTCTCTCTTTTCCTCTTTCCTCGCTCTATCTAACAACATCTCACTGACCTACTATTAACTATGTTCAACCTACCAGGACGGTCGCACGCGCTGTACAACAGGCTCTGTCGTATCTTCACTCTACCACCTCAAGGATACGGAGAACCAGAACCAAGACGCCGGATTTTTCGTGTTCCCGGATTTGAGCGTTCGAACCGAGGGGAGTTATAGGCTGAAGCTGAGTTTATATGAAGTTGTTGGGTAAGCTGTGACACCTCTTTTGAGTAGAACTATAATAACCGGGACTGTTCTCTGTGCATGCGTGGCATATAGGAGCACGGTGAGACACTGCAAGTCGATATTTTCGGCCCCGTTTTATGTGTACACCGCGAAGAAGTTCCCGGGCATGGAGGGTGAGCAACTACGCTCTACTTTCGTTGACCCATCACTATGTCTGTGCTCCTGGAGGTTCGTGACGAGACGAGCCTAGATCGGGCAGAGTTAGACTATGTCATTCCTATTCTCGCTTGCCATTATTATTGACTTGCTTCCATGTTGCTATTGCTGACCCTCTTCATTGCGCATTAATCTATAGAGTCCACACCGCTGTCATGCTCCCTCGCAGATCAGGGTATAAAAATCCGAATACGCAAGGACATTCGTGTCAGGAAGCGCCCGAACCCGCATTTGGAGCACCCAATCGGGAGTCCCAGTTTACAGCATGGAACCATCACGCATCTTAGTACGACGAACATCGCTACACCTCACGTCGGGGGGATGGGAGGATATCAACAGCAGCAAGCAGGATTTTATCCTCCCCGCGCAGGTGATGAAGACGAAGACGACCGACGAAACCCTGCCACCAACACCTCGAACGCGAACACGCAGGGGAGTACCGGGAATGGCAACGGGAGCAAATCCGGCGAACGGGAGCCCAAACGTATGCGAATGAACGATCCTCCTTCATCAAATGTTGGTGGTGGTGGTGGTGGTGGTGGTGGTGAAGGGGGCGATGTAGAGATTCATACGCACGATACAAGTATCCCACCTGTCGGACCTGATAACGCCATCCCTCCGCCTCCGAGCATACCGCCTCCTCCACCGATGGGAGGCCCTGCTGCCGCTACTGGCGGGGTAGCTACGGGGGCGGTGAGCCAATCGATTGGACCGGGCGTGGTCGTGGGCCCGGCTGTTCATACTGCTTGGCCGCCTGTTGGGCAGTCAGATCCTGGAGCTTCGACGACTCAAGTCATCCCTCCGCCTCCTGGCGCGCAGAGAGTCGTTGCGAATGTGGCTGCAGGGGGTGGTGGCGGAAATACGGGTACTGGAAATGGTGGTAGTAGTGGACAAGTTATACCTCCTCCTCCTGGCGCGACGCATGTTACTGGAAGCGCATCATCAAATATAGGAGCAAGCAATGGTCCTGGTCCTATGGTTGGTATCCAGCAACAGCCAAATCAACAGCAGAACCAAAATCAGGTGAACATTCCACCCCCGCCTGGTTCGCAGATAGCGGGTCAACAGTCGCAGCCATCACCATCATCGCAACAGGGTCAGCAGCAACAACCCCCACTGGGTCAGCAGCTTGGTCAACAGCCACTCGTGCAGCATGGGCAACAGCAAGTCATGTATCCAGGGATGCAAGGTCATATGGGTATGATGCAGCCCATGCATGCGTATTCGCAACCAGGTAAGAGCGACGATTCTGTGATGTTTCAGCGTGCTTTTATAGTCGCGAGGTTGTACACCACGGGCCGATTGTTGAGCTGATTCGTATTCGATAGGTGTTTTACAGCCTCCGCCACCTTCATTGTATTCTTTACCGCCACCTCAACAACATGCGCATGATGGGGCCGCAAATGCGAATTCGAATTCTGGCCAGCAATCCAACGAAGGCGCGACAAGTGGCAGTACACCAGCGCCCGGGCAGCAACAACAACCTCAACAACAACCCCAGGCGATGGGCATGACGCCTACGGGGACGCCTGGAGGCATCTACGATCCTCGGGGATATGCTTCGTATGATATGGGCCAACCGGGATACATGCAAGGACCCACTACGCCGGGATCGTATGTCCCCCCTCCGTATGGAATGCACCCTGGGCATCAAGGCTATGGTCCTCCGCAAGCTTATGCGGGACACCAGCCAATGCATATGGGGATGCCGCCGCCTGGCGTTCCAGGTGTCGGTGTAGGGGTTGGGCCTCCGCATCCTATGCATCATACGCCAGGGTACATGCAGTATCCCGGAGGATGGGGTGCTCCCCCGCCCATGTACGATCCTCATCACGCTCCACCGCCCCCGCATTATGCTGGCCATCCTGGGATGCCGCCTCAGCATTACGGTGTGCCGCCGCCGCCGCATGCGATGGGTGGGCAGATGCATGGCGGATATGTTCATCCGCCACCGCCGATGCATAGGTACGATTATGGGGGCGGGTATGGGTATTACGATCAGAGTCAACAGCACCAGCAGGGTGTACCGCCTCCCAGTCAAGGATCTACGACACCCGGCCAACAACAGCAACAACAATCGACTGGGTACGCGCCGCTGCCTCAACAGCAGCAGCAGCAGCAGCCCCCACAAGGCCAGTCACAATCGCAGTCGGTGCCTCCGAACTCGGCGACTTCGGGATCTCCTGTGGCACCTGGTGCGAACGCGAACGCTGCGGCGTCTTCTTCGACTACGGCGGCGGCGACGACGGGGAGTACGACGCTCGGAGGGTCGTCACCTGCGCCGCCGCCCATCCACGGAGGGCCGCCCAATATGGGTATGGGGAGAACACCGAGTTACGTGCAGTCGTATTATCATCCGCATCAGCAGCATCCTGCGTATGGGTACGGGCCTGGGCCGTATGGGCCCCCGCACGGCGTGCATCCTGGAATGAGTGGGCCGACGCCCGTACAGCAGCAGCAGCAGGGCGAGACGGGTTCAGGCGGAGGGGGGGCGCAGGGGGTGACGGCGTGGGGCACGCCGGCGATGGGTGGTGGCGGTGGATGGGGAGGCGCGGGTCCTGGTGGGGAGTACGGCGGGGGAGGCGATCGGATTCAGTTGCCCCCGATGAAGACGTCGGCGGGGCACAGTCAGGGCGGCGGGGGATTAGGCCCGGCGGCGTTGTTGACTATGCCGCTGACTTCGCAGCATGCGAGCTCGGGCGGGGAGGGGAACGGTGGGGGCAACGGCGGGGGGTATCAGACTATACAGTTGAGGAGCAGCAGTCGTGGTTACGGCAGGGGCCAGGACGAGGATAAAAGCGAGCACGGGCGCCAGCGATCGGGGAGTTCTGGCTCGATTGCGGGTGGAAGTGGCGGCGGCGGCGGGGTAGGTGGGGAAGGACAGCGGAAAAATGTTCTTAGCATCGAGGGGATTATATCGGAGGATAAGTGAGGCATGTTGGTGCATGCCGGATATCTATATGCGATGGTCGTGCTGAAGGGTTACGTCCATCCTCGCTTTTGTTTTATGTTACTTACGGTCTTCGGTGTTTCGGTGTTGTTGGTTTAGTTTGATCGCTCGGGCATTGCGGTGGACTGTTGCTCTCGATAGATATATATTTAGTTTACGGTATGTGTAGGAAGCTATGATGGAGTATGATAATTCATATGCATGCGAGACTGTATGTATCTTCCTGGTAGCAGGTTTTTGTGAGAACACTCTTGGGATGGGAGCGCGCGTCCGTGGAGTGAGTCCTCGCAACGATGTCGGTAAAAATATGTTCGCTCTTGTGTATTTTATGGTTTGTATTGTCGTCTTGCTTTCGTGTGTCAAATTTTAGCAGACGCCCTCAAGGCCATGTGCTCCAGTTGTGGTTAAGAAGTGATGGGACATTATGGGCGGCGTGAATCTGGGGACTGGATCGGAAGCATAATATCAGTATGGTGTTCCACGACCACTGGAACATTAGTGAGTCCAGCGTTCTTAGTACTCGCATATGTTTAGAAGTTAGAACTACTATATGTTTAGAACTACTTTTTACAGCAACAACCTACTATGGGGCGGATCCGAGAATTAAACTGACGAAGCAGCAGAGACGATACTTGCGTTGACTTTTGACAAAGAAATACAGGATGGGTATGATGGTGCAGGGGACATGCAGAAATCCAAAGAACGTCCATAACACAGGCGTGGCCTTCAACTGGTCCAAAAACGTGAAGCCCTTGGGTGATCCTTTGTGCGTCAAATATAGGCATTTGGAGGACGACGACTTCTGCACGTCACGCTTGGTGGGGCACTACGAGGTAGAAGGCGTCGGTGGAAGGTGTAACTTCGTGTCGTTCAGTGTAATTCTTTCGAGGTTGCTTTCGAAGCGGGTGCGTGTGAGAGCAACGTAGTTTGGTCCAGAAGTTAACACGTAGTCGAGGATGATACAGAAGCTGTGAGGTCATCGCCCTTTTCCTTGCTATTCCAATAAGTCTTCTCCTCGCCAGTCTCCCAGGAAGAATGAGTGAGAGAGTTGGGTTGCCAGTGACTTTGAGACATGAATGGGAGGTATGCGCGCTTCCCAATTTAGACTGCAGCAGACAAATGGGTATATCCTGACAGTGCCAGGTTGGGCGTCTAATCTTCCTCTACTCCACCACCAACTGCGTCTAGTTTACGTCTCTTCCCAACCTTGATCGATTCAGCCTCGTTCCCGCATTGCTGCTCGTATTCCTCCTGCTGAAAAGCTCTGCAAGTAACGGCACGATCTAATTGCTGATCAATACGCCTCGCGACTCAAGACGAAGCCCCAGATTTACCAAGTAATCATTAATACGATGACTGAACAAGTTGGAGAGGTGTGTTGCTCTCAGCAATCCATGGGATCCGCTCGTTCATTCGCGTTTGGTTTGGGAAGGCGGTTCCTGCGTCGCAGAGAGGCAGCTGGACGTCGTTCTTGAAATCGTACGTGTTCTTCATTAGCAGGCTGGACCGGAGGGTGCTTCTACCACCGTGGATCTGCAAAACAGCCCACCCAATCCTTCTTGATGATTTCTGACGACATTCTGCATATTTTATACCCTGCACCACGCTGTTCTCGGTCCCCGATGCCGATGTTGACTTGATGCCGGCGACCATGAATCCTTCTACGGCGGCGACGGTTGGCGGTGTAACGAACCACGACATTATCACGATGTGCCCGCGCCCATGCGCCCCCATCACCTGCGCGATCACGAACTCACAACCAAAATAGCATCGCATCATTCTCTGGAGATCTATCATCAATGACGGCCCCACCCTTCATCTTATCCCCAGTTTCGCTCACGGAATTTCCTGGTACGATTATATCCGTGTATCATCGGGAAAGTGTTCAAGGCGACTGATGCACTCCCCCTACGTCTGCAGCGTACTGGTGCGAACGACCTGAACTCTTCGCCGCGATAGCAGACGCGAAGTCTGACGAAGATAGAGCGTTAGCGGTCCTCAAATGGTTTATTGTACGCTCTTTCTATTTTCATTCTCTCTCAGATATTACAAGTCCTGATAACCTACTGATACATCCACCCTTCTTTAGAGTACGCTCAAAGGGCAATATACCTCAAGAAACGATACTATGGGATCAGAGAAGAAGTAAGCAAATCCTTCGGCTAGTGTGAAGACACGCGAACTTACTAACCTCACCATTCTCGCCAGACCATTAAATCCAGTTCTAGGAGAGTGAGTGTCTCGGCATCTATCCATGTCCCGTCGTTGCTCAACATTTGTCTCTCTTGTTTAGGCTATTTTACGGAATGTGGCCTGACAAAGGCGGGCGCGGCCAAACCGACCTCCTCGTAGAACAAGTATCCCACCACCCGCCTATAACAGCCTACGTCATCGAGAACAAGGCCAAAGGGTTGAAGCTGGTCGGACACAACGCGCAGAAGACGAGCTTCAGCGGTCAGTATTTATTTGCGTATAACGCGACTCGACTGAACCGTCATTGGCACAACAGGCGGCTCCATAATCGTCAAACAAATCGGACATGCGATCCTCACCGTCAAGAACCTCTCTGCCTCCTCTGCCTCCGGCTCCCCACCAGTCACCGAATACCTCATCACGCTCCCGCGCCTGCGCATCGACGGCCTCTGGTACGGCTCGCCCTACATAGAGCTCTGCGAAACGTCCTACATCGTCGGCGGGGGGTTCGTTTCGACTGTCGAGTACAAAGGCAAGGGGTACTTCTCCGGGAAGAGCCACTCGTTCAAGGCAACTGTCTCCCCCGCCCCGGGCGCGCCTGGGCGGGAGCACGTTATCGAGGGGCTGTGGCACACGACGAGCAAGTTCGTGAAGGGAGGCGTCAGCGGGAAGGGGGACTTCCATGATGTGAATGGGCCGAAGGAGGAGGTGACGGTCGTCGCGGGGGGCGGGGGCGGGGACGGCGTGCCGGAGGGGGAGATGGGCGAGTTTGAGACGCGGAAGCTGTGGAAGCTCGTCGCGAAGGGGATCCGGGAAGGCGATTTTGAGAGCGCGAGTCGGGAGAAGGGGCGGATTGAGGTGGGTTTGGTGGTCTGTTGCTTCATTCGTGAGCTGACGAGGATTGCCGTTGTTGTCGTGATGGTTCTACAATTCTTCTGGAACATGCAGAATGAACAGAGGCAGCGTAGACGGGACGAGGTCGCCGCTGGGACGTCGTGGGCGTTGAAACATTTTACGCCGATTGCTAGTGATCCCATTTGTGAGTCTCGTGTGTTTTATCATATTCTTGCGTCCGTCTAACAAGCGTCTTTGCACGCCCGTCCACATCCTCATACTGATCCCTGATCCCTGCCCGCCAACGAAACTCGATTCTCTTTGTGCGTTGGTGTGCACCAGACGAGCGTCTCAGCGTGTTAGCCAAGATCCAGCCGCCCACGGAGGACGCGTACGTATTTCTGGACAACTGGCCGAAGACGTCGCCCGTATCCAGTGCCTAAGCACACCCGCGGCCGTGCCCCCCTCCGCGTGCACCTTGGGCTACTGGAATCAGAGTGGGAGCACGCTGTTGTCCTTTCCTTTCTTACGTCTTTGTGTTTGTCTTCCTCCTGGACTTTCTCCTTTAATACACGCACGATGGAAAAGAGCCTTCTCGCGGTGGCTGGAATGAGGCCTTGAAATAAGGGCTCCGAAGCAAGAGAGATACTCCCTGACTGCCCGGCAAAGTGGCCGAGGAGCGAGATATTGGTATACGGTGACAGTGGGGTTGTCTGATCACTCTCGAGCACAAAGCATATGCGGAGACAATGATGTCGGAGTGAATTAGTGAATTCCGACCACCATTCTGAGCACAAGGGGGGGACTCTACTGCCTCCTATATATATGCTAAACTTGATTACAAGATAGAAAATAGAGGCGTTTAAGTTGAGGTCGAGGGTCGGATTTTGGGGAGGCTGGGGCTGAGGTCAGGCTGGGGAGAGGGGAGAAGTGGTGGATTGGGGGGAATGGGAAATCCCGATCTTCTATCTTCTGCGACATTAGAGTGTCAGAGTAAAGAGTAAAGAGAGTATTACCACGGGGGCGTGGGAGTATCTGGATACCTGCCACCCCCGCCAAGGCCGCCTCTCGTGCGTTCATATCCGCTGCCCACTTCCTCGCTTCTTCAGGAGAGAGGATGCGCACTGTGGATAGTTCGAAATTGCACCCATAGATGATAGAACACGCACCTTTCCGCGTCCATTGCCACTGCCACGGATCCAAATACCATTGCGGGTCCTTGCCGTCAAAAAACCTCTGGGCAATTTGCTCGATGGCACTTGGGTTAGGGCGGAGGATGCCGATCCGGCTGTCGCCCACGCAGAGCGCTGCCTGTCTGGTGCCATCTGGATGGAGGACTTCAGAGACCTGCACACATTCGTGTAGTTCCTCGGGTATATTCAAGTCGCGAATGATCCCGTCGGGAATGTAGACGATCGAGTCCCACAGAACCTCGCCCTTCTGGTCGGCTTCGGTATACAAGACCAGTTCAGGAAACTCCCTCTGCACAAGTTCAAGAAGCTGGTCGCGGCCGACGGGCCACCCAAGGTGGAACATTGGAGGCAAGAGTCGAGGGACTTGCGAGCCACCGAGTAGTCGGTAGTCGATCTCCCAGAGCGGGATGGGCGTCTTCGTACAGAGTTGCTTCTCATCCTAGATCAAGCACATTAATATCAATAACAATGTGGGGAGCGAGGTCAAGGAATTAAGACTGACACCCTTTTCGTATCGTACACCGTTGGGCGGGGCGAAGGGGAGATATTCTGGTACTGACATGACTGTTGTTGGGTGCGGGATGATTGTGGCGTTCGAACTGTAGTTTTAAATATAAATTACCGTGGTTTATAATTTTCGACTATGGATAATGGATAATTGATCAGATAGCAGTGAGCACTAGCTAAAAATACATTGTTTCGTTCTCGTGTGTATGGTATGCGTTGTGAGTGTGTGAGTGAGGAAGATCTAGGTGGACTGTAATATATGATACGTGGTATGGTAGTATGCGGATACGAGATGTGCAAAGTGGGGTGGTGGATACAGAGGGTAATCGATGCGCGAATGTAAGAAGATATGAGGGTGTGAGGGTATGTACACTAACGAATGGTTACGAATGAAGATGGGAAATGGGTGAAATGGGTAACGAAAGTGATAAATATATTTCATATATGCGTTTCGGCGCCCTCCCCGACTCATCGACTCGACTCGACTCCGCACGGTGGAGGAGGAGGAGGAGGAGGAGGAGGAGGAGGAGGAAGGATGTCCCGGGGTCGACTCGACTCGACTCAACGACCCACTAGCAGGGAGGGAGGAGGAGGGATCGCGGGGCTCGAGGGTGCGTAAAGGCGTAATGGGGAGTCGGGAAGAGCGGATAGAATACAGATGCGAACGCGAACGCGAAAGAGCAGAAAAACAACGGCGCGGGGAGTCGAAAGCCTCGTTCAACCTGGCAAGAGTCAGTTCCTCAAGAACATCTCGACAGGGATCGGCTTCCTCCGCAGCCCGCTGCCGCTGCTGCTCCCGCTGCTCACGTCGCTGCACCCGCTCGAGGAGCAGGAGGACGACGAGGAGAGGGAGTGGTGCGACGTGACGGAGGCGCTCCGGCGGATCTTGCGAGTCGCGTATTCGTGTGTGTGTACATGCGCGTGGGCAGGACGGTGCGTAGTAGGCGGCGGGCTTTCGAACCTGTACAAAAGCGGCGTCCTGGGGGTGCTCGGCGTCGACGGGACCCGCGAGCCCGACGCCATCCTGGGCGACATCGGGGTGCGTGGCGTCGAGGGCGTGCGCGGGGTGGAGGGCATCGCGTCCAGGCTCTTCCTTCCTCCACCGCTGAAGTACAGCTTCAGCTTGGACGCGGAGAGGACAGATCCCGAGCGCGAGTGCTTCTTCTTGTGCTTGGGGGAGGCGGGGGAGTGCTGGGAGTAGGTCGACGAGAGCGTGGACGAGCTCCAGCGGGATTTGAGCATCTGCGAGGGCGGGAGGAGGTCTGAATCGCGAGGCGTAGTGTCGAGGGCGTACTCGTCGTTGTGGTAGGCGTCGAAGGTCGCGGGGGACATGGGGGTGACGGGCAGGGACTCGGGGAAGCACAGCGGGTGGTCCATGTCCACGTCCACGTCCACGTCCACGTCGAGCTCGAAGTGGATGTCCATATCGGTGAGCGGAAAGTCGACGTCGACGTCTGATTGGTCAGAAGGCGACGGCGATGGGGGGAAGGGCGACGTTGCGTCATCGAATTCGAACTCAAAGTCATCGGTGACGTCAAAGTCGGAGGGGACGGATACCCGGGGAGGTGGGCGGCGTCGCTGGTGCGTTGGGGGTGGCGGCGGTGGGCGCGATGGGATGACGTACGTCCTTCCTGTGCTTGAGCGTTTGGATGACGTAGGCGATGGGGAAGGGGAGGACGTTGGCGTTGAAGAGCAGGAGCGTGCGCTCGTGTATGCAGGGAAAATCATGGATTCGGGGCGTGCAATCGTAGTGGGCGAGGGTGTTGAAGCAGAGGAGAGCGGGAAAAGGGTGAGTATGTCCCGCAGCTCGCGCGTGTAGTACCCCGCCTCGTCGTCGCTACTTTCGTCGTCGGAAGACGGCGACGAATAATAGGCCGCTACATCAAAATCGTCCTCGTCGGCGTCGTCCGACTCTCGTTGTTGCTTAGGAAGCGTGTGCGGCACGGACTTGTTGATTTTCGTGATAGAGAGCGGGAGTACGCGCTGGAGCTGCTGGCTCGCGAAAAAGTCCTCTTCATCAGATGCAGACGGAGGGGACGACGGCGGCGACAACGACGAATGCGAGGACGGCGACGAAGGGGGCGAGGGCGCCGGGCGCGGCGAACACAAATCAAACTCCCCATACCCCTCCAGCGCCCACGACAGCCACCTTTCCTCCCCGCTCCCGCACGACACGTCGATGTCCTTCACGATGCGTATGTCCGACAGCTTGACGTTCCCCTGCCGCCGGCTGGCCTTGACGGAGCGCGGCGCGGGCGACGACGCCCGGGAGCCTGAGCTCGTGGAGGCGGCGTCTTCGTCGAGCTCGGGGATCATCTGCAGAGTGGCGACGTGTGGTTGGGTGCGAAGTCTGCGCGTACGCGTGCGCGCTTGCCTCCGCAGGCCTTTTCGCAAACTCAACATCAGTATCACCCCCCAGCGAAGGAACGGGAGTACGCACAAGTAGATAGCAGTGAATTGTTCATCGTTGCAGTAATATTCGTCGTAGTCTTCGTAGTCGTTCGTGAGCGTAAGCGTCAACAGGCTTGCGAGCGTTCGCAGCGGTGGTCAGAAAGAACCTTGTCCACCCCTTCGCGCCGCACCAGGCTTTAGTATCGCGCCGCACCATTGTCATCCCTCGCTTACCCCCTTCTATTCTCCTCTATTATTCTTCTACGATGTGTGCGTGTGCCCATTGTTGCTTGCTTGTTCATTGTTGGGCGGACAAAAGGACTGCCATAAAAGGCGATCAGGTGGCAAACAAGAGACAATGGACACGAATGGGGGAGCGTGGGAGTTTGGTTGGCATGGCATGATACTGCCGTCGGCCCCTGAATCGATAAGCGCCTGCGCCTGCAATTCAGGAGCGGGCCGGAATTGTTTCTCAGTCTCATCCAGTGTCAACTCAAGGCTCCGCTGCGTGACGCGCGACAATACACTTGAGCTTGGCATTACTTTGTCATCGGCTTCGCACCTGGGACTGCGTACCTAAATTCTGAGTTTTGAGGCCTGAGGTGTGCTACTGTAGCATACAGCTCCTTTTCTGTCCATCTGGCCTCTTTTCACAAAGATTGCAGATTCGACGTGGGATCCTGGATGCAAGAAGCATCAGACCTCAGGCCTCAGAGGCTCAAACTCAGAGTTTCCTTGCCCACCACTCTGTGCTGCTCCTCTACTCTCTCCCAGCCTCAATGATCATTGAGAGGATAGACGTAGTTTATCCACGGTCTATCAGTGAGAGCACATGAGATCCCTGTCCCCCTGTCTTTCCCTTTGTGTGTCTGTGCCTTTGTCTGGCGTACATGTATATATAGCTCGATTGCCGCTTACGCTCCCCATCTTCTTACGTTCACGCTCGATAGGTACTATTTCCGTATTTCTCTCACTACAATACATCTTCTTACGTTCATGCTTGATAATTTATCGAGGTTGTTCACGAAGTTTTCAGGACACCTCCAAGAATAGCACACACCTCAGCTCGCCCTCGCGACACTAACGGACGTTTTCTTTCTTCATCGTCCTCTGCCACACCACTGGTGCCTCCAGATTCTTCTCCCTCGCCCACTCCAAGCTCCCCACTCACTACACCTGCCCCGTTAAGTCCACAGATGGCTGGCGAAGGCCGTTCGACTCCAGCGGACGCTGACGGAGACAACCCCCTTGAGGGATGCGTAGTCGGCTTGGAATCAAGCATCAAAGAAATCCTGGAGCTACTCCGCGCGGCGGCATCCGTTCCCCAACCTCCCCCTGTTCCCCCTGTTCCAACCACTCCAGCAGCGCCAGTCGCCCCCCCCCCCCCCCCCCCCCCCCCCCCCCCCCCCCCCCCCCCCCCCCCCCCCCCCCCCCCCCCCCCCCCCCCCCCCGGCACAAGCAACTCAACTAGCCTCCCCTTTAATCTCCTATGTACCCCCTGCTACGACGAACATTTCAGCTGGTGCGTTGTCTATTCCCGATTTCTTTCCCGATGTCGATGCCACGGTGGTGGCTTCTATTGGCAAGCATGAGTTTCGTCCGCAGCAGCTTGGTAAGCTCATACCAAGCGTCACATCCAAACCTATGACGACAACCTACGTGTAAGGGCAACCTCAAGATGGCCGACAGCGCAAGCCTAGCAGAGGGAGAATCCAAAGATAATGAATAAGTCTAACTACAATACATGAGAGAGCTGCTCACCTAGCAGAGGGAGAATCCAAAGAGAACAGGATAGGGATTCTCCATGCTAGGAAGCAAAGTATATACTGTAGCAGCGTGGGAGGAATGAAATGATAACTGTACAGTACACCAGCCACAAGTCCGAACGAATATCACAAGGTACRAGGGGGCATGTGATAATGAAGTGGAAGGGGAAAGTACAGGAGTCATGCCAGCGACCTGGGGAAGTAAGGGTGAAGAGTAATGAAGTGGGGAAAGAGTATAGAGGTAGCCCGGACGAGCCCCGAAGTGTGTAGACGAGTCCGAGCGAGTCTGAGCGAGTCYGAAGTTCGGGAAGACTTCGGAGTCGCCGGACGTGGCTCGGATGTGAAGGGAGTGGGCGGAAAGGAAGTGGAAAGGAAAGGGAACGAAAGGGAATGAAAGGAACATATGTAAGAGTCCGTGGGATGAAGGAAGGAGAAAGGAACGAGGAGGAAGGGAGAGGGACAGGGGAATAGGAGAAAATAGGAGTGTCCCCTTACAGCCTCAGCTCTGAGTCCGAAGAGGAATAGTCTCTCAGCGGAGAGAGAGAGAGAGGAGAGGAGGGAGAAGGCTGCATATACACAATGTATGGGTACTGGCTTGCCCTCCAGCGATGCGGAGACTCTGACATTGCGCATGCTGTACGATCAGCTGGGCGCGGTAATCATCCTGAATACTCAAACTCCTTGACCTCAGCCAACCATCACTCATATGCTTCAGTCTGATCCACCTACACATGATTCCACCAAACGGGCTCCGTGCACATTCATCAAGACACAGCAAACTCCGGAGTAGTGTATTGAAACAAGCCGTGCGTGCAACTTCGAAGTCTTCCTTGGTCACCCTCCCCGCTCTCGGTGAACGCCAACCTCCAATCTCGCGCGCCGTGCATTGCCAGACCCGAGAAAATCCATCTCGATGAGAACGTGATCGCGAACTCCAGTGGGTACACATCTATGGAGAAGTTGGCTGATTCCCATACCTGTCACGTCTTCAATGCCCATGAGAAGACAAGATGACACTCCACACCCTCCGAACTCAGTATACGACCTACTCTCTGTCCTAGGGACGTTCGTTCGACATCGTTCGTAGACTCCTAGCGGAGGGTTACCTCCCTTGAGTTGCAAGCCACTGGTCATCGTATCTCTCAGGCATTATCGACGTCCCCATGAGGATGCGTTTACTATCGATCGCCATCGAATTCTTCCATCCTGTCGGAGCCAGGATTTTTCTCGAAATGAAGCCTGCGCATCTCACCATGATGACTGAATAAATGTTTGCAGGTAGTCTCGCTGCTCTTCACGTTCACGAAACAAACGAACTTTCGAAGCTGAATGCTCCAAAAAAACAAAGCTGACCCGCGGTATGGGTTCGTTTCTGCGAGCTTGAATGCCTACAGAACGACGGATCCGTAAGATCCTGGCTCCATTGGAGACATCGGTCGTCTCGCGCTAGTTCGCTTCCAATGAATGACATGCATCTGGTAACCTCCCTCGAAGCACATTTCGCTGGCCTTCGTATTAGTCCCGTCTCTGATGCCGACCTATTTACTCGCTATCAATGGCCTCCCGTCGATGACTCTTTCCATATCTCTCGAGGCTGGGAGCTTCACCCGAAGTATACAATCCATCGACTCTCCTCTATTCTCTCGTGGGCCGTCATTTGTGGTTGCTGAAGGGAAACGGTGGTGTTTGCTGTGGAGTTTCTGTCAGATTCTCCTGGATTCACTCAGTCGTCACAGCATCCTGGCGCTGTGGAAGGGATTTGCTGTGTTTCTCTTTTGAAGCCCGACATTTGTGCACCCGCGGGGGTACACCTAGTTTCCTAACGACAGCCCGTGAACACAGGTGCCAGACGACGGACCATCTCGTTTCCCTTCACTGCGAGTTTGAACAACTTCCCTTGGCTCTGCTAGAATTCCTAGGCCCAGCGTATGCAGGCCTGCGATGGGCTGCCAAACATCTGGAACTCTGTCGAGCTGGCCAATGAGGACAGCGGACATCCCATTCATTTTCTTCGCCCCTCGCGAAGCACTGACTACCCCTAGCGCCCATATAGGACCAGCGCTAACGAATAATCTTCCGATTTCAGCAAGAGCTTTTATGTCAGAATACCTTGACTTATCACGGTTCCTCTGGGGGATGTAGTGTGAGGCTTCCATCGGAAGAACCAAGGGGAAACACTAGTGGAGAAGATGCAACGCGCAACCACCGTATGTTGATTCCAAATCATGAGAGAAGGTCTGCTTATACAACTGACCCTGCAGAAGGCATGGCCGTTTCGAGAGGTGGCGGTGGACTGGGAAAGACTTGCAACACCTGATGTTTGCAGACCCTATTATCGTGGGCACAGGTGTACATATCTGTGCTTGTGTTGGCTAGTACGGGATTTCGATGATTCGAGCTAACATGTTAACACACCCACGCCATCCCGTTGGCGGGCCAACGTCGAAGCTCAGTTGCAGCATCTGTAATCATTGGCTGCACTCTGATATGTATGTCTCTAGATACAGTAAAAAATGACCAGATAGCTCAATCTCTCAAGTAGCGGTGTTAGCATTTCGATGCCCTCCACGCTTTCCACTGCGTCTCACTGACTGTGGTGTTATCTTATTAGGTGTTATCTTATTAGATAGCGCTTAAGAATTTGAAGCGGAGATGGAAAGGAGCGGTCTGTGCGTAGTGGAAAAAACTCGGCCGAACGGCATCAGCGCGGGGCTTGAAGCAGATTCCCAGCACCAAAAAGCCAAGCACTCCACCTAAGAGGCAGCCAGCGCCCCCTCTGCAACCCAACACAGTGATTGCCCCTACTGCGATTTTAGCTGTATACGCCTGGCCTGCCTACGCTCTCCTCTAAAATCCAAGTCCTCGATACTCCCTCTTTTCCTCAAACTTAGTCGCCAAGGTATGTTGCTATGGTTCATTTGACACTGCTGGCGGTGTTTTCGCCGTTGTTTGGGGGTTCCTCGTCGTTGCAGACGGCGACGAGCAGGAAAGGGGGATGGCAGAGAGCGCGTTGTTTGTTTGGTCACACGGACGCGTCGCGCTCTCCCTCCGCCCTCGCTCATCGGCCACATCGCTCGAAGGGGACCTCCTGGCGCCGCTGGAACTTCGTTCGACGTGTCATTCGTGGTGATGGTGTCTGCTGAATGATCGTTGGCTGACTGGCTTCTGCCTTTGCACTTCTAGATGCCCAAGGCTGCCACAAAGTCCAAGGTATGTTCTGATCAGCTTCCAGGACCTTTGTTGCGCTGTTTCGGGTCAGAGGACATGCTGTCCAATGCTGTTGAAGTTGAAAATTTTCAACTTTGGCACGTTTTAGGGCGCATATACTTGTGTTCTGGACTATCGTCCGATCCGCGATGCCTCTTCGTTGCCGATCACTCTCCCGACGACCTTAGCGCTGCTATCATCGCTGGCGGCATGGTTGCAGCTCGTCGTCGTCCTCAACGGACTCCGAACCTTCTCTCACTTTCACTTCCGGTCTTGCCTTACGATTCCGTGCCCTCCGCTGACATGCCCTTCCCGTTTCTAGTCCCGCAAGGCCGCCGATAAGGCTGAGAAAGCACCTAGGAAGGGCAAGAAAGACCCAAAGGCACCCAAGCGCGCCCTCTCCGCATATATGTTCTTCAGCCAAGACTGGAGAGAGAGAATCAAGGCTGAGAATCCCGACGCTGGGTTCGGTGAGTGACAACGGCTTCTCGTCGTCTGTTGTTGTCCTTCCTAACGCTATGCCTCATACTTAGGTGAGGTTGGCAAACTTCTTGGAGCCAAGTGGAAGGAGATGGACGATGAGGACAAGAAGGTGCGGCTTTCGCGTTATTTCTTCCCTCATAACGCTCCTGCTAACGTCGTGCTTATAGCCATATGTTGAGCAAGCTAACAAAGATAAGACACGGGCCGAAGAAGAAAAGAACGCTTATGATGTTCGTACTTATCTCTCATATCTCATCAACGTTCTCTCATCACTATTGTCCAACAGGATCGCAAGAAGAGCGAAGAGAAAGAAGAAGCGAAAGACGAGGACGACGAGGACGACGATTAAGTATACACTCGTTCACTATCCGTCGGATGTCCTTATACCTGCTGGGACGCTGTTGCCTTCATGACGCTGGGATTAATCACTTCCATCTTTTTCTCCTGTCGCTCATTCTCTGTACTCGTACTCACTCCCCCACCCCAGCCGGCTACGTTTTCCTCTTGCTCTCTCTCCTCATCCTTTTTTTGTACATTCGTGTTTATTGTCTGGCCTCTGTTCGCTTAAGTCCTGCTGTCCTGCCTGGTTATCCATGTAAATTTGCTCGTCAATATCCCGCTCGCCTTAACCCCGTGTTGTACGTACCTTTGTAGTGCATCATATACCTCAGCAGCAGCACCTTGATGTAAATCCGTAGACTAGCCTCCGAAAATATTATATAGCTGCTTGGCGAGTAGACAAGGAAATATTTCGATGTATAAAAGCTACATCCCGTATGGTGCTCGGCGCTTCTTCACAACAGGCTTATGTCAAGAAAGCCATCACCAAGCGAAGAGTGAGCGCCGCGCCGCCTCCGCCCCATTTCTAAATCGGGAAATAGCTCGGTGTTTCTTTTTGTTCATCGTCTCGTCAACACGAATGGTAAACTCGAATGCAATTTCGACTCTGAATGTCCCAACAGCGAATGCCTATCCTTCTATTCGCTGCGTACAATGGTCGCGCGACGGGCAATTGCTCCTGATGATGAAGACCTCCATTTACATTTTGGTAAAGAACTACGCTTGACAAGCTTCGCTGTTGCCCATTTCGACGGACATGTAGACCCCGCATCTAGGTTTAAACTTTGATGTAGCCTCTGTCATCAGGACCTCGACTGGTGGCCCAGACGCACAATTGAACTGGTATCGTAACTTGATTGACCTGGACGCGCTGGGCCCAACCAAATGGCCAGAGATCTCCCAAGGTGAGTCGTCCCAATTTCTGGGGAGCAAACGACTGGAACGGCACTAGACTGGGGCGCTCTCTCGCTTGGCTCCTTGGATATCAGCCTCAAAGCGATATGCTCGTCTCCTACTGATGTTTCCCCAAGTGCAACGTAGGTGGTTCATCTACGTCTCGAGACTCGGCTAATCCCCCTCTCAGATGTGTTTTGGCTGTTCTAACCTCCAATATGGACCTGTCGATATGGGCGCCCAGTAAGAACATATTGAAGGGCGAATGGAATATGGTATGCATATAGCTCACTCTTACCTCACGTCGGGCAACGAAGATCAGATCCACCATTATACAGCTGGGCGACAAATTGATGGACATGAAGTTCAAGAATACCAGATCACGAGTTCGTGGCCTGTCTCACCTATGACTCTATATTCAGCAATAGCCATATAGGTATTACATGGACAGGGCAAGCTGACTTTGGCCTTTCCCCGTCGCCGCTGGTCGACGCATCGTTGCTGATAGCTGGCACTCGCGCGGGAAAGGTGTTGCTATTCCGGTTGAGTCCTCCTCGTAGGTAATGCACCCTTTCAGCTGACCGCGGTCTGCATAGGTTCGGAGGAAACTCCATTGAGCACATCAATACCGTAAAGGTCAGCGATTATTGGGTATCACAAATTGCCGTCTCTCCGTGGGTTGCCTCCGGGGAGAGCACATGTACGTTGGTTGTCGAATTCCGAAAACCCATCTGACACACACCGCTACAGGTGAAGCACGCCTGGCTATCAACGACTCTAGCGGCCAAGTTATCGTCCTGACCATCAAGCAAACCTTGAATATACTGGGTTCACCAACATCACTTTCTCGACAATACGCAGTAGACGTCGAGGTCGCATCCGAGAAAGTGATCATCACTGGCGCACTTGCAGTTTCTGCAGAATTGTCCTGGATATCTCCCCCAAGCAGACAGGTAGAACCAGGTTTCCACTTATGACAAGCAAAGAACTCATTGGTTCGCCATAGCCAATCCTTGTCTTTGGATCCCCAGGGGTACTACATCTATGGTCGCCAACCAATAGAAGCGATTCATCCAACTGGGTAGGATTGCGTTCCTTGAAACTGACAACCCAGCGCACGTCTGTTGGATCTTCTGCGCTTCATCCACCCTCGGGTATTCAATACCTAGGTCGATGGGACATCCTCCTCATTTCCCTGTTCGATGGATCAGCCCATATCGTTCACAATATAACACAGGGTCCCTCCTGGGACCCACCTGCCGAAGATAGCCTCACCACTGGACACACTAGCAAGTTGGTGCGCTCGATCTTCGAAACCTATGAACCCAACTCCACGTACGAAGACGTCGGTCGAATTTGCGGAATGTGCTGCTACGACTCCTCCGCTGCTGTTTGGGTACACGAGTAAATCTACAAGTTTATTTCTTCGACCACGCAATTGACAGGTTGCTGCTAGGTCATGTCGGCCAGCAGACTTCAGCTACAAGCACGAGGCGAAGCACACAAGCATGCTCGTAGTAGCGCAGTTGTTTCCGGAATCTGACGATGACACCTTCCTTGCCGAGCTGGATGACTTGTTGAAGAATTGCAAAGTTTGTAAGCTCGTGGCTCTTTCTTCGCCATCAGTGACCCTCACGCTAACATGCCACCAGCCGACGGGGCATCACCGCACGACTTGCTTCGCCCTGTATTCCGCCGGTTGAACGGACCAGGTACTCTCGACAAACTCCACTCGAATATCCTGAATATAATTCGGCCGTCCGGCGACCCTCCTCTCACATTCGCTCCCGATCCGTACGCCGGAGTGCTTTGCGAGGATTTTCGTATCTGTTTTAGGCGGTGTTTGAGGGAGCAGCTATTTGGTTCCGATCGCGTGCTGTCCTATCGCCTCCGGCTAGCCATAGCAGATTACGCTTGGGTAGGCCTGTAATACACACTCTGTGTCTCCACTGATGCTGATATGCCTTTTAGAAAATCTATCAGGACCCCGAGAAGCAGGAAGCCTGTGGCCGCATTGCACAGACACTTTTAGACAACATATCTCACCACACTTTGAGGGCCGTGGTGCAGCATTTAACGGCAGTTGCTCCGATCCTCCAAGGTTCGTTCGTCGTTTCCACGTATAGATCATATACATATTCAGTCGAATTTCTATAGCCGACGACATACCGTTCATCCGTCGCCTTGTCGTACAGTCCAACCTCCCTCGCTGTCCCCCAGACTTATCGCTCAGTGTCCAACACCTTGCTGAGAAGCTCAATGGTCTCGGGATGCCCATCTCCTCAGAAGCCCTGATTCCAACATCGCTCGACGAAAGTTGCCCCGCGTGTGGGTCGAACATCCCTTTCCAGGACATCATTACCGCGCAATGCGAAAACGGACACAGCTGGAGTGAGTGAAGCTGCTTCATCGGCGCTTGGCCAACCCGTATTGAATCTGTGCAGGCAGATGCTCCGTCACGTCCTTCATCTTATCGACGACATCGGTAAGAACGTGTGTTGGGTGCACGCGTAAGGCGTTGCTGCCACCTTCGGCTTCCTTGGGCCATTCATCGATGGGTTGGATCGTGGAGGAGATGTTAGAGGCGGGGTATCGCTGTTCCTTTTGTGGGAATAACTATGTAAGTATTGTGTAGCTAAAAGTTTGTACTACTATTGCGGCGTATGCATAATCTAACATGCCATGATGCGCGCGGTACGTTCTAGGGGAAGCATCCAAGTGAGACCCTTGCTTTACGCATTTCTACAACGTGTCTCTACAAGTTCGACCAGTGTTCGACTGTAGACGAGAAAAGGGGGTGATGCGGCACGTGTTCGCTCCGCCGCCTCCGGACTACTAGTTCGAAATTGTATTCCTCGACTCAGCACTCGGCGCACTGCGTAACATAGCGAACCTAGTATCTTCAACGACCTCCTGTGGCGACTCAGTACTCAACGGTGGTGTAGACACATATGTATACATGTGGGCGTGTGCTGAAGAAGGCGGAATGTACACGCAACCGAAATCTTCGGCCACCGAGCGCCAGCTGCGACGGGTGAGGCGGTGGTTCGAGACTTCGGGCCATGCCTCCCATATGCTGGCTATGTCAGTTTGGGGAACCTTCGGTGCGGCCAGATCTTACTGTGGACCCCAAGAGTTTGATTCGGCAAACTGTGTGCCACCGAATGGCAACTCCTCGCCGTCCCTACTACCCCTTCGTCCCCGTCGATGGACCGACAACATTGACGCTACCACTGTAAATTGTTGCCTCATGCAACTTGGACACGAGCCTTACCTCAAAGCCGACTTCGATTGCTGTCCGTGAAATTCTCTCCGTCTCCACGCGGACTCGCGAACATCTCGAGGGTGGTGAACTCAGCCTTCTTCAACGATGGGCACTGCAGTTTGGCTGCAGCGGTCACAACCTGTTCCGTTGTTGACGCTGAGCTTCTTTTACATTGGCCGATGAGGAGGAAGATTCAAGGCCAACGAGTTGCACTCCCATTTCAAGATCGCAGGCAACGCTCCGTGCATATATATGCTGCTGTAGCGGGGTCTTCAACGTCTGGAGGCAAACGCTGGTTGACCATTGTTAAACGTTGTTTTTGTGTCCGAAAGAAGTAACTAATCTAAGTGGTAAGCCTAGGGTGGCAATGATCCAAACTTGAACTCCATCCACTACCGTAGTTTCGCTCAGCCTTACCTTTGCTCTAGAATAGACCCCACCATGAAGGACTGCGCTTCCACTGACTCACTTCACGACTACGACTACGACTACTACAACTTCTATCCTTCAACTAAATCGTTTTACTCCGACTTCAGTAAGTGGCGACCGTACTATTTCACATTCTTGCTCACGCGTCTTGACATAGGCATGGACGCTGCTTTACGAGCAGAGCTTTCCGGCCTCATAGTGAAAGATGTGGATATGGAAGAATATGTGCAGCATGTATATGGTGTATCGAAGGCCGATATCGAGTACATACGCAGCAAGGAATGGAAGATTGAGGGCCTGTCTACCTATACGAAGCTGCTCGATGAAGATGCCAAAGAAGAAGACCTTTACGAATCATGTAAAACGATGATGGACGGCCTATTCAGCACTCTCACCGACGACGGGCTCAAGCTTGACGTGCACTATGTGTCCCTAGGCAAGACGACGATGAAAAGCATTGGTAAAGTCCGAAACCCGGAACAACTGTTCTTCTTCGGCTCGCACGACGACAAGTCTCCTGTTAACTGGTCACTCGCTAAAGCGTTTGTCGAGCTCACCGTGACGCCTCTTGCACAAAGGATTGCGGCCTACAATCCGACCGTTAGGACAATCAACGAAGAGGGCACGACTACTACAGATGTTCTAACCGGGTCAGCGGCCGGCCTAGTGCCATCCCCGCCACTCAGGACGCAGCCTGGTACTAAACGCAAACGCTGTAGCTCGGATACCCTCGACGAGCCGACGCCAGCCTTGAAATACCCCAAAATCCGCGCCTACTCTAAGAAAGAACCGCAAGCTGCTGGATATGCTTTAGAGCTCTTGGCTTCAACTTGCAGACGATGGGCCACCGGTGTGGTCATCACAGACACGCAAGTGACGCTACATTACTACGATCGTATGGGTGCTATCTTCACGCAGCCTTTCAAATTCGACGAGGAGCCATGGAGGCTAGCATTGTTCGCCCTGGCCATCGGACAGTGCAACCTTGTACAAGCAGGATTCGAGCCACTCGTTGCGCCCGACACCGACACCGCGCTCTCGCAGCCGCTATGCTCATTGAAGAACGCAATTCTTAAGCTGCCCAAAGATAGCAGCTGCAAGGACAATGCCCATGAAGGCGGCGGCGAGGATGGGATTGAATTCGTGGATAACCTTGGACGAGGGGTCTATTCACACTTCCTAATCACCGATTACCCACTATATATTTACGGTGGCCTTACTGGTAGGGGGTCACATGTCTTCCCTGGAGATCTGGTCAAGATGATTGGAGAAGCCACTCCGCGAGACGGCAAGGGAGATACAAACGACGCGGGACGATCGGGTTCTCCAGCAAACTCCGAGGGCGCTATAGTTGTCAAGCTCAGTTGGCCACTGGAGAAGCGTCCGTGCCTAGAAGCCCACACTATCAATACCCTCGTGGACAAGATTCCTTGGATGAAGCGACACCTCCCTCAAGTTCACTGCGCCTTGACAATCAAGGGTAAATCCATGGGACTTCCTCGACATCTCTTCCGCGACATGACTACTGCCCATGGCCTTGAGCAGCGATATTTCACTCTTATGTTCACCGACTGTTATAAGCACCTTTGGGACATCAAGACGTTGGATGACTTCCAGGCGGCATATGTTGGCATCGTTGAATGTGCGTGTGGTACCTTAAATGAATACGTGATACTAACGTAGTTCTTCAGGCCACCACGCCGCAACGAGGTATGGTAGGATCCTGCATCAGGATATAAGCGAGAACAACCTGTTGTGGACCTGGGAAAGGAAGCACATCGTAGGGGTACTTAATGACTGGGATCTATCCACGCCCGTCGCTGCGATCGGTAACAGTACTAACCACCGAACGGGTACAGCCCCATTCATGGCCCTGGACCTCCTCGGCGGAAGACCGCCTACCCATCTCTACCGCCACGACCTCGAATCTCTCTTCTACGTCCTCATATGGGCGGCGGTCCATTACGACATTGGTAGCAATTTGCCTTACACGCGCGTTGTCCGTCCCGAACTAGAGAAGTGGAATGGGACCTACGAAGACGCTTTTGGCGCAAAAGTCAGTTTCATACATGAGCCCACGTCCGTGCTGCGGGGTATACAGCCAGTATGGGAACCGTTGCGAGCAAAATGGCTCAAACCCCTTTGTGTCTTATTTCAGAAGGCACGCCGGACTGCTGATCTGCTTGCCAGCACTCAGGACGACGACCAGGCCGGTAGTATGCAAGAAGTTGAGACGCCAATGAAACTCGACTATAGCGACGATGAGAAGACCGAGGACCCGGCACCTCCCCATCAATCTACTCCAGAGTCTCCTACAGTCAATGTTGACTTCGAAACTTTAGGGTGCTTAACCTTCGAGAACTTCATGGGGGCTCTCGGTGGCTGGATGCCTCGTGCGGTACCTAAAAAGTATCGCGAGCATGCAGAAAGCCTTCTTGCAGAGAAGTGATCTTTAAGGAGGAACAATCGCCTGCAACCCCAGTAGCACAAGAAGCCTCCAATATGTTGAAGGCGGGTTACGAAATAACATCTAGTATCCCCTCCTATATAGTCTACAGTATTGTTACTCCTTGGCGCTCTGCTTACAAGCAAGATACCAAGCCATTCAACCGCCCCAATACTTGCGCTTGTTTTTCTTTTCCTACATCCAATTTCAACCTATCATCCAACGGAGTTATGCTGGCGAAGCAACCTCTCGCCACTGTCGTTGTTTCATCAGGTAAGTGATCCTTCCCACAAGTATTAACGTCTTTGACGAATGGGTTCGGGATCAATCGCGTGAATATGAACTTGAAGCTCTCCGCTGTGGGGCAATTATCTGTCGGCGCGAAGTTCACGTTCAAGAACGTATGTGATGGAAGTATGTCGCCTGGACCGTCCAATAGTTTGTTGACGAAGGTAACAATCAACGAGCTGTAAATTCGCGCTGCGATGCTATCCTGGGAGGTTGGGTCGGATTCAAGCGAGGTGAATGATATATGCGAGGCGGTCGCCCCAGAAAAGGCGATGGACGGTATGCCTTCCTTAGAGCCTTCGGCCGCAGCTCCGCTAAATTCAATCGACATTAGTGCGTTACGAAAACTAAGGAAAGAGTTGCGACGGACACCGTCCCAGAGCCCAGAACTCCCAAATTAAGGTTGTCTAATTGAGTTGGTGAGTGAAGCGACTTGGATGTCTTGGTGATACGCACTCCCGACATTAGATCCGCTGATAACAACGTCAGGCTTGCCGTTGAAGAACTTTGGAGCCAACGTTTGGATGCCGAAGCGCACGGAGTCCACACTGCAAGGACATTGAAAATGCGAGAGTAGGTCATCGGAAGCGCTAAGTACTCACGGGAAAGCATTCACGTAGTTTAGGCGTGCTAAGTTACGCGTCGTTCATTACAGCTAATACTGTAAAGCTGGATACCTACGGTCCGTCTCGTTGAAGCCAACAGCTGGGGACCCTGCTGGGCAACTATCAAACTCGCAAGGCTCTGTACGAGGTGTCGGATCCTCAGATTGCGAGCCAGTCCCTGATCTATTTTCTGCGGGGGCAGACAAGACAACCTTCCTCCGTTTTGATGAGCAGAGGCACGCAACTAGTCATTGATACACTTACATCAAAGCCAGCGTCATTCAGAGCTTCGTACTCGGCACGAATCTGCGCCTCCGCCCAGCCATCATCGTTTGTCAAGATAACTCTGTGCTGCGAAAATACCATAGGCAGGCGGCAAAGTACCAGAACAGTGAACAGTTGAAGCGCGTGAAGATATTTCATGTTTTCTCGGCGAGTACGATGTTAGCGACATATATTTATATCCGTAAACACGCACGTTTCTGAGTATCCTCCGCATGGAACGATGGAGTCAGCAGGGATATGTCGACGGAGAAGCGTGAACCAGTGAGAAAATATGTACATGAACCCAGGGGTCAATATATTTCGACATTCAGTGCTGTAGTGTAGAAGGCATGGTCAAGGAGGTCCGTGAGGTCCTGTGTGACTACCAGCCATTTTCAGCAACGAACACTCACCAAGAGCCTCAGCTTGTAACTTACAAACGTGCTATCGAAGACTAGGCAGCCAGATGTGCTTATACACGTTCTTCAAGAGCCAGCCAGTGGATTCCCCAACTTCTGCAAGACCAAGGTATGGATTGTGGCGTCAACGTAACCTTTGTGGTGGCATAGAAGGGAGGCGGGGCAGTGGTGACAGGGTGACATCCCTATGAACATTACTAGGGGTACTAGGGGTGCAGTACAGTGGAAGGTGCAGCACATGCGGCGGGCAGATATGATGAATAAACTTCTAATACAAGGGCAGTGAACGAAAAAAAGACAATTCGGATTCATGACTATGCAAACTACCAAGGTATATCGCTTCAAAAGCACGTCAAAATGGGAGACAGTTTCTCGAACACAATCGCCTGTGTTGCGGCATCTACATCACCCTTGGATGCAGCATTCATCACACTGACACTAACGAAGCATCCTGGGCCGGTGACAACTCCTCTCTCAGCAGGAAGATGCTCTGTCGTACAAACAGGTGCATCTATCACATTGTCGTTCGCAGCAATACGTGTCGGCACGAATCTGAAAGCCCCAACGGACATGCAGTTGGGCGTGGGCGAGAAGTTGACATTCACTGAGATGCCAGGTGGGAGGATGGGTCTCCCAGCGGCAAGCAATGTTGTCGTGAAGGTGGTGGTGAGATCAGCATAGATACGTGCGCTAATGGAGAGCGCAGAATTCGGGTCGGTATCGAGAGTGGTGAAGGAGATTTGGCTAGCCGTGGAAGCCGAAAACGCGGCTGATGGTATTCCTTCAAGGGCTGCCTCGCACGCTGCTCCACTGTTACCGAATTATTTGCGACACTACGCATCCTGAGAAGTAAAGACTCACACTGTACCCGATCCGTTGATGTTTGGGCCGAGGTTTGCTGGTGCCAATCGGGGTCAATCTTAGCGACGTCGAAGTGTGGTACGGTACTCACTCCCAACATTTGGTCCACTGACCACGAAGTCAGGCAACCCCCAAAAAAACTGCGGGCTCAGAGTCTGAATACCAAAGCGAACTGAATCAACACTGAAGATGTTTGTAAGCCAGCGGTTCGAGCGTAGGAGTCATAGAAAGAATGGAGTAGATACATACGGGAACGAATTGACATAATTCAGGCGAGCTAGATGATCTCAGAGTTAGCTCTCCTAGTTTACGCACACATTATCTTTCCTTACGGTCCTCTGGATCAGAACCTTCGGGTGGAGATCCTGTTGCGCAAGTGTTGAATTCGCAAGGTGCGGTTAACGTGGTAGGTGGGGCCGTCGAAGATCCTGTCCCCGACCTATTGATTGCAGGGCATGAGAGTACCAGCTGAACCGGACCGTATAGTCAGCAATCTGGGGGCACTGCGTTCTGGACGGCGTGAATATACGAACATTAAATCCGGCGGCTTCCAGGGCTTCAAATTGTGCACGAATTTGGGCTGTTGCCCACCCGTCGTCATTGGTGACTACAATATTATTCGGTCTGCCCGTCTGTCCATTGACGAAACCGAATCCAATACAAAGGAAGGCGGGGAAGAGTGAATACTTCATAGCGTGGTTTGTTCGTTGGGAGAGTAAGTCGTAGACAGTAGCTTTGTCGACATCGCTTATATGTCCATACTTCCAAATAGAATCTTCATGAAGTCATATGGACGTCGCGCACGTTGGCGTACGCATTGGATGCTAGGTCATGCACCATGTAGGATAAACTGTCAAAAGCTCTAGATGAGCATGGCTTCCAAACGTGCTGGTGAGAGAAAAACAACGCACCATTAATATTAATCAATATCCCTCGCGAGTGCTCCAGGGTGATGGTAGGTCAGCATTATTTCGCTTGAACAGATTGTGCTCATCTGTATCTGCCTGCCAACAGCTTAGCGAAGGAGCAGCTGTGTAACAGCGCGCAAGCAGCGGGTACTGGGGACCCAGTAGATTGGGGACGTGCAACCTTCGAACGCATGCTTCAGCAGACTTCCATTTCTCACAAACGGTGCCTTCACGGAATCAATGCGGTCGACCTTCTGATACCCTAACTTCGCAGCTGAAACCACATGATGAACAGAAAAATGCCAAAGAAGTAGACAACGTACCCGACGGCATTGTCATCTCTGTCGAAGTTTCTGTCAGTCTCGAAGCGAAACGTTGATGACTGAAGGGGTCGGACAGGAGGTGCAGTTAAGCAGTTCCCCCATCTAATGTTTCAAGCAGTCAGTCTGATGGATAAAAATACACTGGAGCCTATCTCCGTCTATGTATTGCCTGAATCAAAATGCTCTGTTGGGCGAGGTATAGATGAAAGAAAGACTACAAATTGCAAGGACATACGATATAAACGGCCCTCATCTGCTCCATAGGGATGACAGCGAGATCAAAAAAGAACGAAAGCAAGCAGTGGCTACAAAGGAGTCTACCAGGACAATTAAGAAAATAAGGTCGTGAGTGAGGAGTGTGGTCTATCGAGTAAGTGGGGGGAATCAATCTCGTCGATACTTGAAAATACCACGGGGGAGGGAGGAGAAATAAGACACTTGACTATCTGCGGGCGGCGTCGGCTGCTGTTGCTGCTGCTCCATTCTTTCCCTTGGTTGCTGGTGCTGAAGGCTCAGTTGCAGCTGACGCAACGGACGCTGAGACAGCGGCTTTGGCGTTCGCATTCGCGTTGGTGTTAGCATTGGCGGCACCAGCAGCTGGAACAGCTGCAGCGTTCTTGCCACGCAATGACACGGTGGGTTCGGCGGCTGCTACTGATGACGCAACGGGAGCGGCGGCGGAGGCAGGAGCCGCTGCTGTGTTGCCATTCTTACCGCCACGCAATGAGACGGTGGGTTGTGCTACGGCTGCTGCTGTTGACGAGGCGGCGGCGGCGGGATCGGGAACTGCAGAAACGGCACCACCAGCGGCACCACCGCCAACCTTAGGGCCCTTTCCACCACGGATACCTACGGTCGATTGAGCGGCGGCGGCGGAGCTAAGGACGCCAGAGGCTTTGACAGATCCGCTGACAACTGCTGAAGGAAGCGCAGTGGCGGAGGCAATGTTGGAAAGGACGGCGGTTCCGTTGTTAGCAATACCTGTAGCGATGGCTGTGGCGTTGGTAGCGATACCCGAGGCAGTACCGGAGGCAGAGGCGGTAGAGTTCGAGGCACCAGTGTTCGCACCAGTGTTTCCACCGGTAGTGGCACCAGGCGCGGCAACGGGCACACCATCGGCGGTAACAGTGAACTAAGGAGTGAACGATTCAGTAAGCGTGAAGAGACCATATTATGGGCGGCGCTTACGTAGATCACATCGTCCAACGAACCGTGCTGAGCAACTGGGGCAATGGCAGGCTGATGGTTGGCGGCAGAGTTAATCGAAGAAAGGCGATAAACACCAACAGGGAGACCATTGTCGACAATAGCAGTGAGGACGTTGTTGACCGCCTTTCCGTTGAGACCCTTGAAGAACGCAAACTTCTTGGGATCCGTGACCTTGGTGTCCTGGAGGGAGGCAATCTGCTCAACAACGACGTGGGAGTGTCCTTGGATTTGACCCTGGGCGTTGAGTTGCTGGGGCGCGGAGAAGTAGTTCTTCTGCGCATTGACGAAGAAGCCCGTGTCGAAATTCCTGACCGCCATCGCAATCGTGAAAGCGGTGTCGGCCTTCACGGTGCCGAAGTTAGGAGGGAATTGGAATTTGGACGACGGCATGTTATCAGTCGAGGGGATGGTGCCAATGGGAGCGGGGTTACACGAGCCAGTGGTGATTTGCTGGCCGTTGGTGATGGGGAGATTGGGGACGGTAAGGCAGAAGTTGATGAAGTTGTTGGTCGACGTGAGCGAAGAAACTTGGCCGGCGGCGGGAACGTCTTGTCCATCGTTTGCAAAGCCTTGAGCGATGACTTTGGGGTCGAGCGCTACGGGGGTACGTCAGGTTTGCCCAGCCAAAGAAAGACGGGAAGAAACTCACTAAGTGACGTCTGTGCGGCGTTGGCGTTTCCGCCGTTGTTTCCAGTGTTCCCGCCAGTGTTCCCGGTGTTCCCTCCGTTGTTTCCAGTGTTCCCTCCAGTGTTGCCACCAGTGTTCCCGGTGTTGTTGTTACCAGTGTTCCCGTTGTTGTTGTTGCCGTTGTTGCCTGTGTTCCCGGTGTTGTTGTTCCCGGTGTTCCCAGTGTTGTTATTGCCCGTGTTCCCGTTGTTGTTGTTGCCAGCTTTGCCAGTGTTCGTCTAGTGAGAGCATCGATGATAAGTACGGCGCTCGCTATTGTGCCAAAGTGAACTCACCGAGCCACGGGCGGTAGTGGTCACAGTGCCCTTTCCGCCGCCAGTGTTGTTATTACCAGTGTTGCCGTTGTTGTTCCCGGTGTTTCCAGTGTTGTTATTACCGTTGTTCCCGGTGTTAGCGTTGCCGTTGTTCCCAGCATTGTTGTTATTGTTGCCGGTGTTGGTGTTGGCGTTGTTTCCAGCCTTGCCAGTGTTGGTCTACACGAAGTAAGAACGCATCCAGCGCACATGGAAGAGTGAAACTCACCGTGCCACGAGCCGTGGTGGTCACGGTTCCCTTTCCACCGCCAGTGTTGTTGTTGTTGCCTAGAATGTAATCAGAATGAAACGTACGCCGCTGAACGAACGATCTAACCATTGTTGTTGTTGCCTGAAGAGGGGGAAGGCAGTTAGATATGTTTTCACGAGACGAACGTTATATCCAACTCACCTGTGTTGTTATTGTTACCGGCGTTGTTACCAGTGTTACCGTTGTTGCCAACGTTGGTATTCTGGCTCTGCGCTGCCGTCACGGTCGCGGTAACGGTTACAAACTGGGTCTTGACTTGGGGTAGCTAGAAAGTGAACATTATTTATACCATTCAATGTCGATCATCGCTTGGCACGTACGTCACAATTCTGGTTATTGAACTGGCGAGCAGTCGGGATAGCCTGGGCGGTAAAGCTGGCCAAATAGACCGAGAGCCAGACGAAGCAGAGAGTCTTCGCGAACATAGTGTCGTTATTAAGAAAGAAGGTTGAAACTGGTAGAAATTTGTGGGGTAGAAGCGAAGGAGGGTGCTTTGAGAGCTTGAAGAATATACGGAGTCCTTGCAAGTGACTTCAGAAATGAACTGTGAAGAAAACGACACCAGTGCCGGGCGTGCGCAGTCTTTGGGAGTCGCACTAGGCGGCTTGCCGTAGAGCAGGTTGATTCAGGCGAAAGAAGGGGGGAAGGAAAAAAGGTACCTGAACTCTCACCAGATCATTTGCTTATATCTACGCCTGCTCACTTGCTCGGTCACACAGCCTGTCACACTATCATTGTTGTCCCCGGCACCTCGGCTCCCTTGTCACGGACCATCAATTGCTTTTCCGTGATACAGCGCGTTGCTCGCGTTCGTTGCCAGTCGGTAAGCACGCACATATGAGAGTGGGTACCAGCGAGAAACCTCGCCACTCGCTGCGAGCTCAGCTACACAATATCCTGCGATTTTAGGGCCTTTTGCGCCTCGAACAGTGCAGAAATACACCGTTGCTAAGTGCGTCTATATATACGACTCCGACATTGATATTGATTGCTCTATTGACAGTTCCGACCATCCAGCTCCCTGCTCACCATCCAGAAACTCATCGTGCAAACTGATGCTGATCCTGCGTGCGTGTGCATTCTGCAGAGAAATCATTTCATGCGGCCACACCCTCCTTCGATACAGGCTCGCCAATCTGCTGCAAGTTCTCGCTGGCCGGTCTCCATCACTTCGGCAGTGGGCGTTGCCATCCGCGAAAGGTCCGTTCTTATTTGGACCGAGCACATGGCGGCCGCATTAGCACCAGGGATGTCCTTTTAGCGAACGCACTTTGAAAGGCTGAGTGAACTAGATGAGGGCACACTCCCGGAGTAGACAGCACCCCGAGCGACGAGCATCAGTCAGTGCCCCCCGGTCGACTGGCATGCGGTGGCCACAAAATGCTTCCCATGACTTGACTGTGATGCATTCTCAGTAAAAACGTGTTGGTGGTCATCGGTCTCCATTCGGGAACGTTTGGTACTCATACGTCTCCAAATGGTATTGGATCGGTATCCATTTTACCAAATCACGGACTAGATAGTTACGGTTTGGTGGAAATTAAGGAGAGTGTGGGAGAAAATGTGTCCTGATGCGCGCTTAGAGATATTTCTCAAAATCCTGTGTAAATCTATTGTCCCCCCATAGCGCGACCTAAGAATACAAGATTTGGATACTATGGAACATCCCAAGTGATTAGAGTGTCGGTATGGACGGTGTGCTGGCCCTCAACGGCTCGAAAATGGTGAAACCAATATTTTTATTCCCACGGAAGTGTTCAGATAGTCATGCATTGGTGCGCAATTCACTTATCCAACACCTTCCCACACTTTCGTTTTTACTGAGATGCATTGATGCTGATGCACTGCATCAACAGAATACCCGTGCGTTGCGCTGGTCGTGATCAATGATATCTTCGATTGGTGTTCCTGAACGAAGCGACGCTGCAAGTCCTCGCTGTAATTCCTCCATTGAACGGCGTCTGCTGCCCGCTCTGTATATTAGCAGAGTCGATCACAACAGCGTTGTAGCACTCGCATCAAAACCCAGATAGGCACTTGATCGTCGTCGTCCAGTAGAGCCGCACGCTTTGCCCAAATACCCGGAATACATGGCATGCCATCAATGCCACCGTTCTAGCCCCCAGGCGCAGAAGATATACTTCCTTCAGGCTGCGAGTTTCGAGTTTCAATGCACTTCATCACGGACAGAACGCTACAGTGGCAGCAACCCGCCCGGAGGCGCTACGGGCGGCGCTTTCCCCCTTCGTGGTGGTGCGGGTGCAAGCTGTCGCCGTCTATTCATCGCAGAGGATGACCCATACGTCCGCACTCCGATCCCTTTGAGTCTCTGATCTCGCTGAGAGTCCAATCGTCGTCAATCGTTACTCTAATAGTTATAATCATTCCCTACCCATCCTCCTTGGAATCCTCGAATCCCTCGTCGACCCCTCGCTTAGCACCCACCCCCGCTTTCCAAGTAATGCCGCCCCCTACTGCACTGCGTCTCTCCCGACTCCTACCTACTCTCAACCCTGCCCGACGGACCTGGCATACACTCCCACACCTTCGCACTTCCACACAACCTAGAGTATAAACGTATATATAAACCCCAGCACCCCTTCAACCCTTCACCCGCGCATCGAATACGCGCCTTATCCATCTGAAAGTTTCTCCCCCCACCCTGGCCTATCCAGCGAATTGCTCACTCGCTGACTCGAGTCTCGAGTAGGATTACTAACATGAGCTTACAGAGAAAGAGACGCGGTCCCGCTCCTCATCGACCCTTGGCTTTAGACCTCCAGGTTCAGGCCTTTGGGACGCAGGCGCGGATGCAGGTCAGCACGAAGGACGAGCTCGGATTATTAACGGATCACTCGATTAGTAGTCACTTGTTCAGTTCTCAGGCTCCTGTATACACACGCACCTAACCATGCACGCCTTCCCGCGATCCCTTCAAAATCCTATCCCTTCAAACAAACAAAACCGTACATTCCCTCTGTTGACAGATTTACTCATCCATGCAGCCGCATTGCCGGTGTACAAAGCCCGCGCAACGAAGTAATGATGACTTGGTCACTAAGCTTGGGAATCCTGATATCGAAGCGAATGATGAGATGGTGATTTCCCTGCAGAGTCACTATCCCTCATATCCCTGCCCTATCTATGCAACGCCATATAGACACTTGGTACGACGCCTTCAGTGGTCCGCTTGACACACCACTGCACCACCACCTTCACCGTACCGTACGAGCGTACCCCGAGAAGAGCGCTGCAGCATGCTTGGAAGTTGGGTGTTCGGTGCAGGCGCAGGCGTGCTATGTAGATTGTAGATACGCAAAGACCTTAGTTAGTTTCGTAGCGATTTTTCAATGTTTTCCGTACATGCATATTTTGATACTTAGTTACATAATAATGGCGTACGCTATAAATAGCGCTGCGCCTGGTCGCGCTTATCTACCACTGGCACAGTACCAGTACGATCGAAGTCCGACGTGTATTTGCCCGCCAGGATGCTAGGATGCTAGGGCTCAGAGTGACGGGATTGCGTACTGAGCGCACTTCCTCAATTGCTGGCATCATCAGTGAAAGGTCTGTAGTTCTGTTGGACTTGCCGACCTGAAACATTTTGGGATTGGGATGTCATGGAGCCTCATTGTCTATATGTTACGCTGCTGCTCGGGCAGCCGCCGGGGTCGTAAGGTGTGTACAGCCTGTGCTCTATGTACTGGTCTGTGCTACTTGAAACGATATGCGTAAGTAGTGCAGTGCAGTGACTACCTGCCTGGAGGTGGCAACTTGGAGAACCTCCTGATAATGATGTGGCGTGTTACCTCCATCCGACCCTGACCACATCCCCGCATTTTGACAGAATCTGCATTACCGTTCAAGTCACCCGCGCCTGACCTGCTCGCAGCAAATGGTCATCTCATCCAACATCTGCACGAAGTCCCAGGCGGGCGTCGTCTCAACATCTCAAGCAAGGAGTCCCGCACGCCCGACGCTCGTCTGGATAACTTTAGCTTTACCTCATTTGCAAATACAAATTATTACCTCCGTGGTTACAACAGCCCTGCACAGAGTGGGAGCGCCCAGCGCGGCGCGGAGACTCCTCATTATCATCCACATCCTCTGCTCTTTTTGACATTTTTTCTCCTTCCCGACGGCGTGTCGCGCGCCCCGCTCTCTAGCATACCACGACCGTGCTGCATTGCGCAAGACACTCACTGAGCCTCAGCTCCCGCCATAGATGCCGCGTGTCAACCACACCATCGATGACCGCAGCCCCCTGATCCGCTATGCGCCCGCTGGCACCTGGTCGCTTGGCAGCAAAACCGGCGACCCCCTAGCTTCTCGGTGCGTCTGCCCGTCCAATTGTCGCATTCGCACTCGCAGTCGCCCGCCCTCTTGCTGGTGCAGATGGGTTGGGGCCGTGGGAGGCTAGAGCTATGTCTGACATACTAGCAAATTTAGGTATAGCAACAACGGAACGTTCACTTTGTGCACGACTGCGGGGTCGTCAGCGACGTTTACTTTCAACGGCACGGGGATCTGGATCCATGGTGCCAGGCGAAGTAATCACGGTGCGTCTGTCTCGCTTGTACAATGGACAGAAACAAGTTCTGACAGCTGCACATCAATCTGTCTCTCTGTGTCTCTGTCCTCTGCTTACTAGGCCCATACGAGGTAAATCTCGATAACGACGTGAAGAGGTTTGACGGGTTTCAGGCCGTAGAAGACTTCGCCACGCCGCTCTTTTCCGCAGACAACCTGTTCGACGGGCTCCACACCGTTTCGATCACCAATCGCCGCGATACCAGCAACGCAAGACCATTCCTAGACATCGACTTCGTACGTTGTTGCGTTGACGCCCTCTGCTGGCATCGCATCTCTAATTGAACGGTCGCGCAGATTACTTGGACGGCGGAGGTGCAAAATGCGTCGGCGAGTCAGGTCGTTATACCCCACACAGCCGGCGCCTTTCAATACGAACCGGCGTCAGCCTGGAACCAACCTGTCTCTGCTGGGTTCAACAGCACAACGGCACAGTAAGTTTTCGTTTTAGTCAGAACTCGCTCGACCCATGGCAAACCGTTCGCAGCTTCACAACCACGACAAACGCCGAGGCGTCGTTGACGTTCACCGTACGTTCCCACCTCCCCCCACCCCGTTGCCTGTAGTGATAAAAGCCGTGGGCAGGGGAGCGCTATCTCTGTGTTTGGTGCTGTAAGCGGCACGACGGCGCCGTACTCGGTGCAATTGGATCATCGGCCGGCCCAGAATTTTGACGGTCGAGTGAACGAATACACGCCGCAGACGATGCTGTACTTCGCGGACAACCTGGGGCCTGGGAGCCACACCCTAAAAATGGTGAACTTGCCTGCTGCAGAGGGACAAGGCCTGCTCCTCGATTATGCCCTGGTCGCTGACGGGGGGTACGTTCGCCTTCCTCTGCTAATGTTTCGTGATGATCGCTGACAGTACTTCCGACGTAAGCTCGGAGACTCCGACGACCACAGATACGAGTTCGGGAGGGTGGGTGCACCTGCTTTTTGTTCTGCGACGAATTGCTGATCTTCATTTGTAGACTGAGCTCGGGGGTCATCGCGGGCATTGCTGTGGGCGCTGTAGCGCTGCTGGCTTCATTCGTTCTTGCCTTCTTTTTCTGGCGGAAGACAGCAGGCCGGTCCAAGCACGCATCGATGGTGATCGAGGACCGCCCTCTCCCTCCCAACAGCCTTGTCTATACACCATTCACCATGGGCTCCACCACCCAATCTGAACTCCTACCCCCGAGCGAGCGTCCCAGTGCCCCGTCAACTTCAGAGCGACCTTCTAATTCCGTGCGTCACGTCTACTCGTATGGCCCCTCTGCATACAGTGACTCACCTTGTCATAGATATACCCGCGGAGCAGCATGTCGCAGGTGTCCAGTGCTGGTGGCAGCCGCCCTCTATACACCGCGAACCCCTCAGAATCCGACTCGCCTCGAGAAAGGTCGTACCCCGCAAGTGTGAGTACCCACGGCTACTATCCACCGGATAGCAAGCGTTCTATGGTCCAGCTCTCTCATACCGCCGACCAGACTCCCTATTTCGCCGTGCCGGACATGGAGGAATCCCCGCCGAGCTACGACCACGCGTCGCACCGGCAGTAGGACGTTGTATATACTTAGCATTTACTTCCAGACATTCATTTTGTATTTATGTTGCAAATGCGCTTTGTTCGTTTGACGGTCCCAACCTATTTTTCAACAGGTTGGACTGCGGCGAAAGATTAACAGCTACAAGTATCAGCTTGACCGAGGACCAGAAGTTAATGGTAATGATTGCCGTAATTGGGTCGCTTCACTAAGCCTTACACGTAATTAGCTACGGAATGTTGTACAACAGTGAAAGACAGACGCTATTTTGTTAACATGCTGGAGATTCGCTGTACTAGGTGTTGAGGATGAAATACATGATCATTCCTCTGCCAGAAGTCGGTTTGCATGCTCTCGGTATTTCTTGGGTATTCGACGAGGTTTCCAGTTATCGAGAGCAGCCATGAACTTTTCGAAGGTTAAGCATCCTAGAGTTTCGAAATCGATGTGAACCGGAGTAATTGGTACACCAGGTTCAGCAGGCGTCAAGTCCTTTGCGTTGTTCTCGTCATCATTCTCGTCGTTACTATTATTAGGGTTCACAAGCGCTGATCCCTGGCTTCCGGTCAGTATTGCTGCTTCGCCCTCGCCAGCTTGACTTGTCGCTGGTACGGCTGCGCTGTCGAGTAGATTCGCGTTGTGGTGCGCCTTTTGGAACAAATCACAAAGGGGTTTGAGCCATCTTGTGCGCAGTGGACCCCAGACCGGTTTTATAGCCTCTAGGACGGACTTCGGCCTTCCTAAGAACGTACTTTTGGCGACATGGGCGTCTTCGTAGTTCCCGGTCCACTTTTGCAGTACCGGTCCGACTGTGTGGGTGTAAGGGACGGTACCACCGATGTCGTAATGGACCGCCGCCCATACGAGGACGTAGAAAAGGGATTCGAGGTCGTGACGGTAGAGATGGACAGGAGGTTCCTTGCCGAGAAGGTCCAAGGCCATGAACGGGCCCGTCCCCATTCGATGGTTAGTGCTGTTCCCAATTGCATTGACGGGGGTAGCTAGATCCCAGTCGTTAAGCACCCCGAAGACGCGAGTAGTCTCCTCCGTTCCCCGCGTCCACAATAGGTTGTTCTCGCATATGTCCCGGTGCAATGTCTTGCCATACTTCGCTGCGGTGCGGTGACCTATAGTATCACGTCAGTGATGGATATATGCAATGAGCATCACACGCACATTCAACTATGTCGATATATGCCAACTGGAAATCAGACAACGTTTCGACGTCCCAAAGATGTTTATAGCAATCCGAGAATAGAAGGGTGAAGTAGCGCCGCTCCAATCCATACGCTATGGTCATGGCATGAAAGAGATGTCGTGGTAGTCCCATAGATTCACCCTTGAGTGATATAGCGCAGTGAATTCGAGGTAAATGACGCGACATCCATGGAATCTTCTCGACGAGATCTTTGATTGTATCCGCCTCAAGATACGGACGCCTCTCCATTGGCCAACTGAGCTTGACGACCATGGTACCCTCTGGTGCTGTTTTAGCAACCTGCTTTCCCTTGTCGGCTACATCTCCCGCGCGATTTTGGGCAGGTGCTTCTTCGACCAGATCTCCAGGCAAGACATGTGATCCTCGACCAGTAAGACCGCCATATACGTGTAACGGATCACCAGTGATTTTGAAGTGCGACCAGACCTTCTCGACGACGGCTTCACCTTTCACTTTATCGCCAATAACTTTGTTGTCGCTGCCTTTGTTGGCACTGTCCTTGTTGCTGTTATATTTGGGCAGCCTAAGAATCGCGTTTTTCACCGAGAAGAGCGGCTGAGAGAGCGCAGTAGCGGTGTTGATTGCAACGAGTGGCTCGAATCCTGCTTGTACAAGGTCGCACTGTCCAATGGCCAGGGCGAACAACGCTAGCTTCCATGGCTCTTCGTGGAATTTGAAAGGTTGAGTGTAGATAGCACCCACACGATCGTAATAATGCAGTGCCACTTGTGTGTCTGTGATGACCACACCAGTGGTCCATCGTCTGCAAGTGGAAGCCAAGAGCTCCAAGGCGTATCCAGCAGCTTGCATTTCTTTCCGAGTGAAAACTACGAGTTTCGGGCGTTTCGAAGCTGGCGTCAGTTCGTCTAGGGTCTCCGTGCTGCAATGTTTGCGTTTGGTACTAGATCGCGTCGTGAGTGTCTGGGTGGGCCCTGAGTCGGGTGATGACGCAGCTACAGCAGCTGTAGCAGCTGTTCCCTCTTCGTTAAATGCGCCTATAGTTGGGTCAATGGCTGCGGTGCGCTGTGTGCGAGGTGTCACGGCAAACTCGACAAAGGCTTTGGCGAGTGACCAGGCTACGGGTGACTCGTCGTCGTGTGAGCCGAAGAAGAAAAGCTGGTCGGGATTTTGGACGTTCCAGATGCCTTTCAGTGCCGTCTCGTCACAGGACGCGTGGTGCACGTCGAGCTTGTGCCCGTCGTTGGTGAAAGTGTCGAAGAGGCTGGCCATAATCGCTTTGAATGGGTCGTAAAGGTCCTCTTTTTGCGCGCCTTCATTAAGCAACTTCGTATAGGTACGCAAGCCCTCGACCTTCCATTCCTTGCTGCGTATATACTCGATATCGGCCTTCGATACGCCATAAACATGCTGCACATAATCCTCCATATCCACATCTCTCGATATGAGGCCGAAGAGCTCTGCTCGTAATGCATCGTCTGTGCCTACATCAAGACACATGAACAAGATTGAGAGATAGTACGGTCGCCACTTACTGGAGTCGTCTTCGGAGAACGATTCGGTCGAAGAGTAGAAGTCGTAATAATCGTAGTGATGAAGGGAGTCATTAGAAGAATAGCCGTTCGTGGAGGGGTCCATTTTAAGGCAGAGGTTGTGGTAGATAAGGTCAAGGGAAGGCTGAACGAAACAAAGGTGGTGGATGAAGTTCAGGTTTGGGCGATGACCAATTTGGGCTTACCACTTGGTTTAGTTTCTTTCGGAAACAATGGCCAACAGTGGTCCACCCGGACCCTCAGTGCGCCTGACGGGATACCTGGTGGCCACGGTAGGTGGTCGTGCATGTCGGCTGAGGACCGTGGTCGCATTGGGAGATCTCATTGTGTTTTTAATCTGGAGAGAACGTCCAGAGGTTGGGAAGTGGCTTCCAGCGTCGGCGCAGCAGACAGTGGTGCTTTACGTCTGAACATGCCTGCGCTAATGACACCTAGTTCGCCGCCGTCACCTGCGTCGAGGGATTGGAGGCCGAGTATGTACACAGGTGGCGCTGTCTTAATTGGTTCAATTTAGACTCGGGTAACCAGAGTAATCTGGGCGCTTGGCGCAGCGCTTCCTTACTAACAATGAACATCTCGTCAGCTCTACGTCTAACGAGCGGATCACTCTGGCTTTCCATAGTGCTAATTGTATATGTTTTTGCAGGTTGGGAACAGGATCTTCGGACGGCCCCAACGGCGACATTAATAGCACAAGATCTGCGCCCGTATAGGCTGTGTACCAACCTCTATCTCGCCGAGAGGACGTCAGTCGAGCCTCTGAGAATAGATAGACTGCGCCCAAAAGTTCCTGAGTACCGTAAGGGAACACAATGCATGCTCAAGTCCAGCTCACTTAAACTATGTCAGTTCGTTCTCGCATGTATCTACCTTACCCTCGCACTGATGCTGGCTTACAAACCTCTCTAGTGGTTGATTCAGTTCGCTTTCGCTTTATAACATAAACTCTGAGCTCATAGGTTCTTTGGGGCTTACCTGGCTTCGTGATCAGCGAGCCGAATCTTCGATGTGTCTGGTCACTTAAATTGGCCTGAGCGAACCTCGGCTTCCGCCAGGGATGCTATGTGTCAGCCAAGCCATTGACGACCGCAGCCTCTTGATTAGGCACTTGGTCTCAGGAGAGCAAAACCTCGTAGCAATCGCCCGACTTCTTGCTGGTTCAGAATGTCATAGGGTGGCAGCTGATATACTGTCATTTCATACTTACAGTCTTTGCACTACTGCGGGGTTGTCAGCGACATTTACTTTCAATGGTACAGGAGTCTGGATACACGGTACCAGGCGTAGCAATCTGTACAGATGATGAACCTCGATAACGACGTGAAGAGGTTTGACGGGCGCGGAAGACTTCATCACACCGCTCTTTTCCGCAGACAACGGCCTCCGCAATGTTTCGATCACCAATCGACGTGACACTAGCAACGCGAGACCATTCCTAGACATCCACTTCGTACGTTCTTGTGTTGATGTCCTGGGTTGACATTGTGTTGCAAGTCGATGGAGGACCCAAAGCTAACGGTTGTCACGATTAAGTGGCTTCAAAAAGCCTTGCAAGTAAAGAACCGAAGCTTTAAATTACAAGCAATTACTATGTACAAACAGTAGTAGATATTCCGAATTTCGTAACCTGTTTTCAGCATACTGACGATTCACTGACTACCGGAGGTTTGTCCTCTGCAAGAAGCCGTTTTGCATGCTCGCGGTACTCCTTAGGTATTGAACGAGGTTTCCAGTGATCGAGAGCAGCCATAAAGGTTTCGAAGGTTAAGCATCCTAAAGTTTCGAAATCGATGTGAGCCGGAGCGCTGTGTGCAGCAGGCTTAGGAGGCGTCAAGTCGTTCAGTGCGCTGTCCTCGTCATCACTGTTGTCGTCAGTGCGCGTAAGCGCTGATCCCTGGCTTCCTGTCAGCATGCCCTGTCTGACTCCTCCTCGTGTTCGGCTTGTCTTCGCAAGGATGTCCCGATTCATCTGCGCCGCCAGGAATAGGTCACAAAGTGGTTCAATCCAGAAAGCTCGTAATGGCTCGAACACAGGCCGTATATTGTGGAGTACGGGCTCAGGATCCCCCAAGAAAGCATGCTTCGCGACGCGAGCTTCTCCATAGTCCCCAGTCCATTGTTTCAGCGCTGGATCGACAACGCGGGAGTAAGGGACGTCGCTGTCGAGGTTGTAATGCACTGCCGCCCATATAAGGACGTAGAAGAGCGATTCGAGATCGTGCCGATACAGATGGGCAGGTGGTTCGGCCCCAAGGAGGTCGTAGGCCATGAACGGGCCTGTCCCGGTTCGGTGATTGGTGCTATTGCCAACCGCATTGACAGGTGTGGCTAGATCCCAGTCATTGAGAACACCAATGACGCGCGTATCATTTGTCCACAATAGGTTGTTCTCGCTTATATCCCTATGCAGCACTTTTCCGTACTTCGCTGCAGTGTGGTGGCCTGTTGATTTTGAAGCATTAGTAAGGTCTGAATAACCGAGTGACATTGCCACGTACATTCGACGATGTCAATATATGCTAGTTGAAACGCCGCCAACGTTTTGGTGTCCCAAAGATGTTTATAGCAATCTGAGAATAGGAGGGTGAAGTACCGCCGCTCCAATCCATATGCTATGGTCATTTTGTGGAAGAGGCGCCGTGGTAATCCCATAGATTCACCCTTGAGTGATATAGCACAGTGAATCCGAGGTAGATGACGCGCCATCCATGGAATCTTCTCAACGAGATCTTTGATTGTATCCGCCTCGAGATACGGACGCCTCTCCATTGGCCAACTGAGCTTGACCACCATGGCACCCTCTGGCGCTAGTTCAGCGGCGACCTGCTTTCCCTTGTCGGCCACGTCTCCCGTGCCATCCGGGGCAGGTGCCTCTTCGACTAGATCTCCAGGCAAGACATGCGATCCTCGACCAGTAAGACCGCCATATACGTATAATGGATCACCAGTGATTTTGAAGTGCGACCAGACCTTCTCGACGACGGCTTCACCTTTCGCTTTATCGCCAATAACTTTGTTGTCGCTGCCTTTGTTGGCACTGTCCTTATTGCTGTTATCTTTGGGAAGCCTGAGGATTGCGTTTTTCAGTGAGGGAAGCGGCTGCGAGAGCGCGGTGTCGGTGTCGGGTGCAACGAGTGGCTCGAAGCCTGCTTGTACAAGGTTGCACTGTCCGATGGCCAGGGCGAACAACGCTAGCTTCCACGGCTCTTCGTCGAATTTGAAAGGCTTGGTGAAGATAGCACCCACACGATCGTAGTAATGCAATGCCACTTGCGTGTCTGTTATGACCAGACCGGTGGCCCACCGTCTGCAAGTAGAAGCCAGGAGTTCCAAAGCGTAGCCTGCAGCTTGAGGTTCTTTCTTACTCAAGACACTGAGTTTCTGGAGTTTCGGGGGCTTCGGTCTGTCTGTAGGATCTGTGCTCCGGCGCTTGGTCCCCCCGGACGGTGTTGTGATTGTTGCGGATGGCGTCAAGTCGGGCGCTGACGCAGCTAGAGCATGTATGGCTTCTTCACCCTCGTTGATTGTGGCAATAGCTGAGGTACTGGCCACGAGACGTTGTGTGCTAGATGTCACGGCGAGCTCGACAAAGGCTTTAGCGAGTGACCAGGTTATGGGTGAATTGTCGTCATGCGAGCCGAAGAAGAAAAGTTGATCCGGTTTTCGAACGTTCCCAAAGCTTTTCAGTACAGTATTGCCAAGGGATGCATGTTGTACGTCAATTTTGCGGTCCTCGCCAATGAAAATGCCGAATAAGTTGGCCATAATCGCCTTGAATGGTGCATAAAGCTTCTCTTCTCGAGCGCCGTCAGCAAGCAAATTCACATAGGTATCCAGACCGTCAAGTTTCCATTCTTTAGACTTTATCGCCTCGATGTCGTCTGTCGATACCCCGTATACATGTCGCACATATTCTTCTACATCCACGTCTTTCGTGATGAGGCCAGCAAGATCTGCCTTCAAGGCAGCGTCCATGTTGGTGCGGTTCCGGACGTACACGCCAGTCGCCCCTTTCTTACTTGGCGTAGACATGCCTAAGTCAAGATAGGTAAGCAAGAGTATGAAATAGTAAGGTCGACACTTACTGGAGTCGTTGGTGGAGAACGATTCAGCTGAAGGGTAGAAATTGTAGTAGTCGTAATAGTAGTCGTGAAGTGAGTCTGTGGAAGAGCAGCGACTCGTGGTGGAGGGGTCCATTTTAAAGCAGGCGTTGTGGCAAGTTCGAAGCAAACAATGGTCGTGGATGAAGTTCACGTTTGGACGATTGCCAATTTAGGCTTACTACTTAGATTAGTTGCTTCTTTTGGCCACAACAACAATAGAAAACAACGGACAAACAATGGTTTACCGTTTAGCCACCCCCTAATTCTCAGATGAGGTTCAGTGGCCGTGGACTCTGTGCTATTCCACACGCACAGCTAGCTATAGACACAATGACCCTGGCCACAGTCGCCTAAGGGTTTCAGCTGGAATTCTGGAACGGGTGAAGTACACTCTTGATATTGTCTACAGAAATCTACAGAACGAGATCACTCTTTACCGTGTGTCACTGGCCGACATAGGGAATGGAGGAAAGGCTCGAATACAGGTGTGTCCGCAATTTTCAATCGTCAGAGCCAGAAGCGTTGGCAGCATCGTCGGCCAATTGTCGAAGATCGGTAACGCGTGGACTCGTAATCACAAACATTCATGTTCTCCACAACCGCAAACCAAGGCCATGAATTCGAGGACTACTTTAATGGTTTTCGGTGCTTCTTAGATATTGTATCGACAGAAAGCGGCTCTTCATCGCTGGGCCAAGCTTTTCGCTTTTCGCTGGAAATCTAATGGCGGGTTGACCGCCTGTGGTGCTGCCTGCCCCCCGAAATGAGTACTGAAAGAACTTGATTCGGCAGAGCTTTCCCGGCTAGTCGACGAGGTGTATTCGAGGAGATCCGCGGCTCGAGAAGCGCTCCACATATCGCACAGCGCACGGTTGAATCCACGCTCCAACGAATGTGATCGCTCGATGTCTTCGCCCTTTGAAGGCTTTACAAACGTGAATGACGTGACCGTCGTCTGAGGAATAGGTCCTCCAGAAGTATTCGAGATGTAGAGTTCATTTCCCCAGTGGTTGCGTCCTTGATAGCCAGACACACGGACCGACATGAACCCTCTTGACGAATCCCTGTAAGGTGGTATATGAAGGAGGATCTAGCATGGGCGTCGAAGCGACTGTTGTTCGTTAGCACGAGTTCGAATGAGGAGACGCTGACACTCACCGTTCCTGTGGTCAGGGATTGATAGTCCAGAACAGTAATATAAGGTCGGGTAAGCTGCCTGTTGAAGACTTATCAGAGTCCTTAGCTTTCTGCACAAGCAAATGGGAAGTACACACGAAATGGTTGAAGCGGTCAGCTAGGATCAAAGCCAAAATATACGTCGTCCAACGTGCTATCCGACTATTACAAACGAAAATTGCTTCTACTACGAACGAAGGTGAGAACGTCGTGACGATGTTCCTTCAGCGGGAGACGCAGTTACAGTCAGAAAGTGAGTCTGATATCGTACTCGTACTCGTCCTTGATTTACCATTGATTATAGATTGGAACTTCGGCCCGTTCCTGTGGGTGACGATGGACCTGGGTCCCAGACAGACCTGCTGACGGCCTGGCATCTTTGTTCTTCACTCAATATTCAGTGTTTCAATATTTCGGTATTCATGCGAAATTCAAATTCAGGCGCCTCTGCTGACTGCAGGGCGCTGTCATTGATGACCTTCATGGCAGCGGCGTTGGGAGCTCACCTTCAACGAATGTGGCGGACAGAGACAAAGATGTGCGCGTGCGACCAAACAAACAACGCGCTCTCTGGCCCCCATATGTCTGTCGCCACCTGCAACGACGCCAAACACAGTATCAAAAGACACCGCTATTTAGAGTCTCGCATGAAGTTTGATACCACACTCCGGCTGCCAAGTTGAAGTTGGAGGAAACGGGAGAGCGGCCATATCATCGCTACTGGCAGGCCCATTCGAACACCCTCCTGCTTGTCTTCATCTCGTACTCCTACCGACTTGCCCAAGGGCGCGCCAGTTGATCTCAGCGCACAAGTCGCTATTACACAAATATAGACTGGAAGATATCTCGCGTGTCATAGAGGGGATAACACGAACTGTCGGCCTGCGGGGAAACAGTTCAAATACCGTCATACATAGGTGTGTTCGTCCAGATTTCGCCGGTCCAACTTCTGGAATCCCCTCGGATGGTGTCCCCCGGGATGACAATTCCTGGCCTCAAGGCTACGGAGGATGAAAATTTGTTTCTCTGTGTGGCAGCTTTGCACGCATGGGCTGAGCTGTAGCGAGGACGATAGCTATTTTTTACTAACGCCTGGTTTTGGAGGGTGTACCTGGGCCATCCCTGGGCCATCGTATGTGAAGAGCAGGAAGACACGGAAACCGACTCCCCCCCTTTTGCCACCCCACGATGACTGGCTTCGATTAGACGCAGTTTGACAGTTCGAGGGAAGATTGGAGGTGGTCTAGAGCTCACACTGCCAGAATCGAAGACCTCATAAAAATGTAAACCATCCCAACGAGATGTAACCGTTCAATCGTTTCTCGATGATCTCGATGATCTCTCTACTCCACATCTTGGTGCTACTTATTGCCCCGACAAGTTTCGTGAATGCTCAAAGGAAGGTTCTTCTTTCTGACGACAACGGCTGGGCAGTAGCCCACGTCCGTGCGCCGTATGCTGCATTAAAGGCCGAAAATTACGATGTAGGCTTTTTCTCGCTATTTTTCATCTCTATCGATATCTAATGAAAGTCTTAGGTCTTGCTCGTCGCCCCTGCTGACGACGTGTCGTCGGGTCTCTTCCCGCCATTCATACCTATTCTCAACCAGCGATTGCTACAATGCCAGTTCAACACATGCCCCGGGCTTTTAGACCCTCTAGGGCTTCCCCTGGGCCTCTTTCCAGCGTCAGGTTCCAATTCGACTGATAGTAAGGCATTCCAAGACGACATCCCCGCTAGTTCTAACGTCGTGTCTTCGTAGATCGGCTCAATTACATCACTGGCCTTACGTTCGTATAATCAGCATCGACCCGCTTCATTGACTGATATATTGATTTCAGCGTAGACGCAGTTCGGAAAGGCTTACAAGATTTATCTCCCACCGCCTTCAACTCGCCTCCTGATCTTGTTATTATTGGTGTCCACGTTGGTAGTAAGTCCCGTTTCCTCACTCGTGTGGGGGGGGACCTTCATCACAGTCCTCGTTAGATATCAAGGGCACGTCAATAAAGTCTTCTGGCATTGTGTAAGATGAATTTCATTCCCGTCACACAAGCACTCACAGAATCTCAGCACTGCCGCCGCTGCAGCTATTAGTCAAGGAATACCAGCGATCGTCTTCTCTGGCGCAACAGGCTCACAAGTATCCTACACCACCCTTGACTCGGATCCAAATTCTTCCACATCCATTGCAGCTCGTACCTACGCCTCGCTAGTCGTGCGTTTAGCCAACAAACTCACAGCACCGCCCGGCCCCATCCTCCCTCCCAATGTCGGCCTCAGCGTCAACTTCCCTTCTACAACCAACTGCGCGACCGCTTCCAGCGTGAAGTTCGTCTTAAGCAGACTCGCTGCAGATCCCAACGCGAATGACGAATCCTGCACCAATCTCCGCTTACCCTTGGAGTCGGTTGTGTTGAATGCCAACGGTGGCAGCAGTTGTTTGGCTAGCATAAGTGTTTGGGACGTGTCAACGAAGGAAGATGCGGATCCTTTGGCTCAGGCCGCGGTGATGTTCAGATTGCTGGACATTCTGACATGCCCTAATCTGTCGTAATTGGTGGCTGAATGCTCTCATCAGTGGGAAGTTCCCGCATCCATTACCCTACGTACACCTGACCAAAAGTGCTGTTTTCTTCCGCCGACCCTATGGGGACACCTCCTGGTACCCGGCAAAGGTGTGAACGGTTCCTGACATCTGTCAAGATGTGCTGCTATCTCGTCTAGAGCCTCTTCAGCTGTACGGAAACATCCCCGACCCAAACAGCTCATTTAACCATTCTACGTAATATATACATGTGCTCTATGGCTTCTCTCTTGAACGTGGCAATCGCCAGCGGTGGCGAGTGAAAAGTGCGCCTTGTTGACGACGACGATTCGTACAGAATTTGCGGCGCTCGACGCTACCAAGTACGACGTAATATACCCCTGCCTTTCCAAGGAACTAGACTGATCAACGCCATGTAAGTAGATGGCTTGCGAAGCCCAACGGATGTCGGCAAATGTACCTTGCGAAAACATCATCCGGGTAATCTTTCTCGGATCTTTCTCGTTGTGAATTAAATAGCCCAACCTAGAGTCACCGATCCACCTAGAGATAATTTCGTCTTACGGTGATCCTTATTACAAAGGCTCTTTCATAAAGTACGTCGTGGAAGAAGGCACCCGCACTGAACCACATTCATGCGTTGGACTAGGAATCACATCGGAGCGTTATGGATCCTGTATCTATCTCCCTGGCCCTCTGCTGCGCAACGGAAAGTTCTTCTTACATCCGACAGTGGGTGGGCAACTGCTCAGATTCGTGCTCAATACAACGCGCTGAAGGCTGCCAATTATGATGTACGTTTTTCCTTGGGACTACCTCTCGATAATTGTGTCTGATGTAGTATTTTAGGTACTTCTTGACGCTCCTGCAGACGATACCACCAGCGGAATCGTATCGCCGGTGCTAAGTCTTCCTCTTCTAGGCATAAATGCCCGCCTGCTCCCGTGTCAATTCAATACATGCCCTCCTTTACTGGATCTCCTAGGCATACCGTTGGGATTTCCAGTCAGTGGATCAAATGCGACTGATGGTGAGTAATACCACTTTGAGCATTATCCTTGGGGTCTCTTACGTCTCCTTCGTAGCACGCCTCCGTTTCCTCACTGGTCATCTGTCGGTGTTTCCGTTGGTTGCCCTCACTGATAGCTCACCGTGGATTTCAGACCCGATGCCCTTAATGATGGTTTGAATAAGTCGTCTCCAACCATCTTCGGATCCCAACCAAACTTAGTGATCGTCGGCCCTCATTTTGGCAGTAAGTGCTTGTTCGGATCCCTCTCCCCCTAAGCCCCTGATCGATATCCCTAGATACATTTGGCGCAGCCATCAATAGCTCAGAAACTCTGTAGGTTGCCTCTCTCTTCTATCTTTGCACGACCCGCGACCTGATTTAACTTGAAGTGGTGCAGCAATAGTAGCTATAAATGCAGGTATCCCGGCTATCGCTTTTTCTGGGGCGACGGGCAGTCCCGTATCGTTTACGACCTTGCAGTCCGATCCTACTTCCCAGTCGACACTCGCTGCCCAGGCCTACACATCATCGGTGATGAGGCTTGTTAATACGCTCACGTTATTGCCGCCCGCGTTACCTGCAGGACTTGGTCTCAATATCAACTTCCCTCCCCTATCAAATTGTTCATCAACAACCATACCTTTTAGGCTCACTAGGTTCGAAGCCAAACCAAACCAAATCGACCTATTGCCTTGTCCCCTAAGCCTCCATATACCGGATGAAGCCACGACGGTGAACTCTGGGTGCTTCGCCAGCATCACTGTCTTTGATGCCAAATCGAGGACAGATGTAGACGCCTTGACTTTAACTTTGCTTGTGACGAAATTGCTCCCCATTTTAACTTGTCCTAGCATACTGTAGGGAGGACGCAGGGTACAATAGAATATATAAATACTACTACAGCAGAGTTCTTGGCACTCTTTCGTTGAGTAGTGTGCCTCAGACAACCAGTAGAATCGACAAGGCAATGCATAACCATAGGATTAGAGACGGTCTTGCAGAAATGGCGCTGTTACCGGTGCTTTTGATTTCGGTGGTCTCTAGGGGTCCTCTGGTGCACTTGAATCCTAACGTATCCTGTTCCCCGGGTACCAGAGTGGCGGGATCGCAAATAACAGTGGTAGCATTCTCTGGTTTCTCGAATGGACGCACATTGATGTCGCGGAATGTCAGGTTGAGGGCTGTGACACGAAAATAAGATCGCACTCTGATAGAAGCAAGTTCAGCCTGCTTACCAGTGTCCGGGAACAGATCGAAAATGATAGCTTGGGTAGTGTCACCGCCTTCAACGAAATTCCAGCAAGGGTTGCTGATGCAGGTCCCGTCGGCTGTAACATAGATGAGGGCGAAGTTTACTCTAGCTATGTCGAAAATACGTACTCCAATTCGAGCCCAAAGTACCTGTGAAATTTTGGAACAGGAAATTGGAGATCTTTGTGCTGGTTTTATTGATGTTATCCGGTCGAGGACCTTTGTCCTAGAAGAGCATCAGCTTTGAGCGCCTCACACCAAGGAAACACGGACTTGGTCGAAGTAACTGAAGGTGCTGGGTCAGTTGGATTGCGAACAAGATACAAGTAAATTTACTTCTGAGTAATGAAGATGGCAGTCGACACATTGACCACGTGAATATCTTGCCAAGTGATGTTGTCGGCAAAACCTTGTCCTCCAGTCCAGGATTTGAACTTTGAACAAAGTCAGTACATGAGAGTCAAGGACGAGAGATCAGATACTGACGCGAGCTCCATAAACCGCGCCCTCCATCGTCCAATTCTTGAACACCACATCTTTCACAGTCTGGTTCGCACCATTCCGGCCGAGTGAGCCTATGGATAGCCCATGGGAAGAGAAACCGCAGAAGCCATTTTGAGCGAGGATATTTCGGGCACCATTCACCACCGAGACACAGTCGTCGCCATTATGGCCGTAATATCCGTCGATCGTTATGTTTTGACCTGAAAGGTTGAAGCCTACGTTTGAAAGGCTATCTGAGTCGATGGCTCACCGCTGGTGAATGAAGGCCTTACCATCCCTATTTCGATTGATGAGACCATATGCTCAGAAAGAAAGTGTAGAGGACGTACGTATTGAAAGGGAAACTCTGCCACGAGATAGGTGAGCATCTGTCTGTGTTAAACAAGGAAAATCATACGACTGTGCTGTCTCTTGTGCTATTATCTGGAGCGGCATCAACGAAATGATCTTCCACGCGAATGTTCTGGCCAGGAAGATTCCAACCCCAAGCAACGGGCTTGATCACTTTGAGCTTGCGAAGCAAACCATTTGTGACATTGAATGTCGCCAGTTGTGGACGGAGAATCTATGTTGAGCAGACGATAAGCGCCTCCATGGACATATCAACCGCAAACTGACCCTGTTGCCGATATCCCACCACTGTTGCCCAAATCCGTGGAATCTTCCCCACTCAAAATCGTCGGAACCTATAATCTGGACGTCCGACCCTTCGATGTAAAACCAAGGTGTCGCATAAGTCTAAAATACGAAGTTATTCTGGGGTTGGGATGTGGGCTATAACATAAACGTACGCTTGGGGTGTTCTGTGTGACATTGATTTCATGCTGTACTTGCGATATATTATTGGGTAGATTTAGGTTTCCATTCAAGAAAACGGTGACGTTCCCTGTGGCAATGATGAAGAATCGCAGAAGAAGAGAATTCTAGGCTTACTTAGGCCGGTTAGGGAGACGGGTGTGTGAGCACTGTAGTTAGCACTCTCAAATGTAATCGTGCTATCAATTGCGCATTCTTGGAAGGCTTGAAGTATGGAAGGGCTGTCGTCTGTTCCATTGTCGCTGTGTTTCACCGTGCATTCTGCGGCATGAACAGATGCGATTGAAGACAGAGAAACGAGGAGAGCCAACGTCGAAAAGCGTCCCATGGTCGGATTGAACAGCGTTGGTCGGAGGGCGATAGCTCTGAAAATGCCCCAATTTCTGCCATTTTATCGAAAGAAGCTTCGGACTCAGTATGCGTGCTTTTCCTCATTATTACATTCTTCGCCAGCTCGTCAAGTCGTCGGAGGATCACACGAGTGGTCAGCAGACCAACGGGCCGGCTGCAGTTCATGCTGTAACAAGTTGCAACGGGGTATCGCCTATACACCTACGAATTGTGGGGAATGAGAAACGTCTCCGAAATTGTTCCTTTGGTAGACAACGGTGGGCGCTGGACGGGCAAACAGCGGGCCGCCGGAAGCTTGGCCTTGTAAACGCCGCTCATCCAAGAATCTAGGGGAGAGTAAATCACTTCCAAGGAGAAAGATTTGGGAAGAGTGGACGATCCGGGACGCTTCAGCGGAGGTTGTGGAGCAAAGCACTATCATTTTTACGTACCACCCCAAACATCGGCGAAAGGCAGGAGAAGATGTAACTGGCGCAATTCACTTCTTCTTCCCGTCCGACAGGTCATGTACTTCAATCCACTTCTTTGGTACCCCCTTGCCAAGCAGTATATCTGTAACGACTTGTGCTTGTTTCCCCTGGACCAGCACCTCTTGTCCGGACGACTTCCCAGGGGCGGGAGACACTGTACATCCGTGATGAGCACGCACAACTCACTAAAAAGACGAAATATGATTCACCTGAGGTAGCGGAAGCACACAGTTTCCTCAGCTCATCGGCCAAGTCTTCCGCAACAAGAAGAAAAGGCTCAAAGCCTGTGATCAAGGTAGCAGCCTTTCGACCTTGTCTGATTTTCACTGCAACAGAGATCGGCTTTAAGGCCCCCTTTCTGCATCATGGCCTCTGGTAAGCTTCATGCTATTATGGTAGCGCAGGATCGGCTTACTTCAGGATGGGATCTTTACCATCCGGGGTGATTTCATGCCAGCTTTGCATTTTGCCTAAGATAAGGGGTGAGCAGGCGGAGAAAAGGTGCGATATTGCCCATACCAATGACGAAGCGCACTAAGTCATCCCTTTTCAAGAATTGGGTATCGGGGTCACTACCTTGCATCGCCTTTTGTAGTGTTTCGTCGATATTTATGTATTGTTGCTCTCGTAAGTTTACCAGTTGTTTGTCCTGAACATACTGGTTGATGATGGCTCGAATCTCGGGGGCGGTGTACAAAGCGCTGGTGCTTGAATAGTCCTAATTGATGAGTATTTCCAGGAGAAAGCCAGCCGGGCTTACTTCTTTCCACAGTCCTCGAAGAAGCGCACGCTTCCAGATCCCATCGGTCTGTATTTCTCGGTAACCGCATGTTCTTTTACTTTGCTCCGTTCTTTCACTTCTCGTTGCTCCCGTTTCTCTTTCCTTGCCTCGATGTCTGCGATGGTGGTATAAGACGAATGAGACTCGACGTCTGGATGCTTGGCGTTTACGGCAGTGACGACTACGTCGCCCCCAGCTTTGCCCTTCGGCACTTTAAGAGTTATCAGACCTTCTTTTTCCATGGCCTTCAGAAACGCAGTCAGAGATTTGTGAGATGAGTGTTTGACGTCGACGGGTGTTTCGGAGTATGGGGAAGGAAACGCTGGGCGAGATGGAAGGACACTGTTTGAGTAGAGCGTAGTGGCGATGATGGGGAAGGATGACTGAGGGATTTTAGAAAGTGTCGTCTGTATGGCTTGGAGTAGACTACTCCGTAGTACAGCGGACACATCTATTTAAAAGTATCATCCGCACTGACTTGATTTTGAACGGTAGACAACCAACCATCAGGAGTCAGTTCGACGGCTTGAGCATTATCGCTGCTGGCACCGCCGGACTCGGGATTGGGCGATTGCTCATTCGACGCCCCGATGACAGGTGCCGTGGAATTTCCCTCTACCTGCGACGGACTGTCTTGTGGCGAGGCGAGCAAGTCAATCGTCATAGGATCCGGGATCTCTCCACCGCGCCCCATATCCCACAGCGTATCCCTCCAGGTGTGTTTAACGTAGACTGCTTTCCCCTTGCCATCTTGTTGCAGAGTTTCTCCACTGACGGACATGTGTCCGACGGCTAACGGATATCCTCGCTTTGACTCGTCTGAGGTGTATTGAACGATAGCAACGAGCTGCCCCTCTGCAATATCCGGTGACCACTGCACGACTAGCTTACAAGGCCCAAGAAAATATATGAAGTAGATGACGAATCTTGAAGGTCGACGTACCTCCTGGGATCATAAGGTCCGCTCCACCGATGAGCTTCGGGATCACAACTGCTGGAGTCGAAATCCAGGGCAAAAGTGCAGGATGCTTCCACATCGTGTATACTATCCAGCTCGTCTCAGAATCTCAGCGGACAACTGGAAACACGCTGAATCACAACATACCTGTAGGAACCAATTCATCTGAATCTTTACCGACTGAGAACCACAATGGATCTCGGCCGTCGGGGGCAAGATACGCGGTCTATGATGGATTTCATTTTCTCTAGATCAGTCCGCGCCATCGAGTCGAGGACGTACTCCTGGCTCCTCTAAATGAGTTAGAAATTTGACTGATTGCAGGCCCTCTGGCACCAACAGATCCCCTTCTTCAGTCGATATCTGATACGCTTGGACTACCTTTTGTCGAAGCTTCCGTCGATCTGAACCACGCAAGGGTGCTAATTTGCCAATGAATATTGTGCTTCACGTAAGCTTTGGGTCTTTCCCCGTACCCGAGGTCTTAAGATTGGACAGAGGTTTCTTGAACATGATGATTTGTGACGAAGTCGAGGAGCTGCGCCAAAGGAGGAGTCGCGTCTCGCGATGAGACGAGGCTTTATTTGCCCGTGTTGTGGGGCGCTAAATATGGATCCGAGCTATGCTCGCAATAACTTGCGGCTTCAATTTCATCTATCTCAGCACACAAAATGCCTCGAGCAACGACCGAGCGATTTTCCCGAGCACACCAGCCATCAGCAAAGGCGCAAGACAAGAATGCAGAGGCCGGGCCATCTTCGTCTGGCCGAAATCCCCTTTTCAACACCGAACGCTTCGGCCAACATATCCTAAAAAATCCACTGGTTGCCCAGGCGTGAGTAGCCATCAGTGAACTGCGCTCGAATCATCGTTGAGCCAATGTATTAGGATCGTTGACAAGGTATTCGACTTGGATATTAGATCATGACAGTTAATTCATCAAGATCTTCAGGCAAATTTACGGCCTACGGACAGAGTACTTGAAGTTGGTCCTGGTACGGGGAACTTGACGGTGAGGATACTGGAAAAAGCCAAGAGTGTGACAGCTGTGGAGATGGATCCTCGCATGGCCGCTGAACTGACAAAACGTGTCCAAGGAAAGTGCGTATGCGACAACCCTCATGGCTGCGTAGATCTTTACGAAGGTCTTCATCTAGACCAGAGCAAAGAAAACTCGATATCATCATCGGTGATTTTGTCAAAGCAACCCTACCCTACTTCGATGTCTGCATATCAAATACGCCGTACCAGATATCGTCACCCCTGATCTTCCGTCTGCTGTCTCACCGCCCGATCCCTCGCATCGCCATCCTCATGTTCCAGCGCGAATTCGCCCTGCGGTTGGTCGCCCGTCCGGGCACGAATCTATGGAGTCGGCTCTCTGCTAACGTGCAACTGTACGCCAAGGTGGACCACATAATGAAAGTCGGGAAGAACAACTTCCGACCTGCCCCCCAGGTCGAGTCGAGCGTCATACGACTGGTGCCTATAGATCCGCCACCGCCCGTCAAGTTTGAGGAGTTCGATGGCTTGAATCGAATACTATTTAGCCGACGGAACAAGACGGTGCACGGCAACTTCATGGCGAAGGGTGTCATTGACATGCTGGAGAAGAATTGGCGAACGTGGTGCGCGGAGACTGGGAAGGTAAGCAATGCCGTAAAATCCGACTGAACATTGCCACCAACACGCAATAGATGATCGAAGACGATGTGGATATGAAGGCAAAAATAGAGAAAATATTGGAGGAAACGGGGAACACGGAGCAACGCCCTGCTAAAATGGACGTAGATGATTTACTGAAGTAAGTCCTTGGACGAAGCTGATAGTGCAGCCACTGATCCCGCGCTAGGCTACTATCTGCGTTCCACGATGCCGGGATACACTTCGCCTAAGGATTTCGATTGCAGCTCAATTCATATCTATAGCGTTGTTAGCCCGCTTTTATACGCAACCTTGGTAGCTTTCGCCTCGGTCGTGCAGAACTGGTTTCTACTTCTTAAGTACTTGAATCGCCATAACTACTTCACGACAACGGGCTTGCAGGAAACGAAATCAAAGCCCCTTCGAAATTCGCAGTACCCCCAAAGTACATCGGTGGCAACTATCACGCCTCGAAGCAGAGGGAGAGATGGTAATCTACAGTCGAGTCATCGCTGCGTAGACAAGGATAGGATGAAAAGATAATGTCCCTGGGATGTTCGTGCCGATTTAACGGTCCTCAAAGGGGTGTCTTCGTGCCCCAGTGGAACTGATGTGGACTGGCGAGGGAGAGTAGTTTCAGTGTGGATCCCCTTGCACTGGCCACTTAGCAAATAATGACAGGGGAAATCGTGTTGTCCCTTGTTTTCCATTGTTGCTGCGTGCGAAACAAGCAATTCATCCAAGTGGTAAGCCTAATGGGCAATTGCTCAGCGCTCAATCCTAAACTGTGACCACCACCATTGTTTGGTTCAGTCTCTTGCCACACCTGCCGCCATAAAATGAATGCAACTATGGACGGAAATTTATCTTCACGCTCGTCTAACGAGGACTTCTACTACAACTACTATTGCTGTGATCCAGCCGACTTGCACTACTCTTACTCTGACGACTCCAGTAAGTGCCACCTTCTTCATATATGCTTCCACTAGCTCATTCGTCGTGGATTAGGTATGTCCACACCAAGCAAGCAAGGTGCCGCGGGCGTGCGCGATCGCAATCGACCCAACATGGACTCTGCCTTGAAGGAAGACCTTGCCAACCTCGTAGTGCGCGACGTGGACGTCGAAGAATACGTGCAATACGTGTACGGTCTATCGAAGAAAGATATTTCATACGTTCGATCAAAGAAATGGGAGCTTGAAAGCTTGTCTACCTACACCGAGAAGCTTGATAAGGGTGAGAAGGAAGACACTCTTTACGAGCCATTCAAGAACATCTTGGAAAGCATATTCAAGACTCTCATCGAGGACGGCCGCAAAATTGATATCCATCACGCTTCCTTGGGGACGAAAGAACTCAAGGGGACAGCCAACGTCCGAAAACCGGACCAGCTTTTCTTCTTTGGGTCACACACCGACGAGATGCCTGTAACGTGGTCGCTCAGCAAAGCTTTCGTGGAATTTGCAGTGACGCCTAAGTCGCATCGCCTCAGGGACACCATACTCGGTCAGAAATTCAGCAAAATCAGTGAAGAGGTGGCAGTTGCTGTAGGAAGCGCTCCTGATGCGCGCACGGCGGACTTGGCGGCATCTCCAACGATATTCTCAACCCCCGGCTTGGCAGCATCCCCAAGAATCTTCTCGACACCGACAAGGACCAAACGCCATAGCACTGGTGATCCCGATGGGCCGGCACCTCCCTCAAAACGCCCAAAACTTGGCCCCTTGACTGGGAAAGCGCCGCAAGCTGCTGGATATGCCCTCGAGCTCATGGCTTCGACTTGCCGACGATGGGCCACTGGCTTGGTCATCATCGACAAACGAGTGTGCTTGCATTACTACGATCGT